>CABEEJ010000057.1:10321-98412 GCA_901482245.1 Timema douglasi
ACGCCCCCCCCCCCCCACACACACACACAGACAGAGAGAGAAACACTGAAATCGCTAGAGAGGGCTAAATAAAAAAAACTCAAGTGATATTAATCAGATGTTTCTAGGAACTTGTCCCAAAGGAAGTATATCACTGAAGCCTCAAATTTGTGTAATTACCCCCTTCTGATGACATTTACTTCCTTCATCAGCTTGAGACTAATTAGGAAATGACTTGATTGACCAACATTTCGGGTCATTTTCCCGTCTTTGCGAGTGACCTTTATGCCAAGGGAGAAGGGAAGTAGACTTGATTGAGGGTCTTAGTAAGGCTCGGACACATTTGACCCCGGGTAACCTTATACAAACTTTGGGTTGGATTCACAAAGGACAGTCACATCCGTCAAATAAAGGGAGACTAGGCAATCCCTCAAAAAACATTTACCAGTAGGTCTCGTATTGTCTGGTTTGCCGGTGGTGGAGAGATTGGGGTATGAATTCCGGCAGGATGTATTGAGCTAGTTTTTCCTCAATGGTCCTCATTCTACCTCCACTCAATTACGTGGACTTTTTCAACATTCTACTTTCCTTATTCCATCCCTATTAGTTTAAATATGAGAATATCCTGGCTCTATATATTAGGATTTTAGTAGAAAGAATATTTTTAGAAAATGCAAGCACATCATTTAGTTTTCGACAGTGGTATTATTAGTGTTATTTCCTAGGTAATTATATTATCTAGAAAAAGCGACAGCTACAAATTCCATTACTTCACATATCGATGTACAGTACATCAAAATAGTTTTAGGAACGTCTATAACTGCCAGATACTGTTCTTCTGACCAGAATCTATAGCAAGACGTGGAACAGAACTAAGGAGGAGATACAATATTATAATATTAACTAGCGTGTGTTATCTGATGTGATGTACCCCTCTGTGGCTTAGTTACCCCTCGGGTCCTGTAATAAAGTCGCATGTGGGCTCCTGTTGAAATGTCAAAGCTCCTCGTGACATAAAGGCCTCGAGTATTTACTCTGGATATTATTATCTCACAAGGTGACTTGTGTTCAGCGACGAGAGAAGATCGTTATAATCTGCGTAGGAGGCATAGCGCCAATTTTGTGCGACAAAATTATACATCATAAGAAACTAATCATAGATGTATATTTTAAAAGTTCATAGGGCTAAAAAATGTCTTGCATACTACTCAGATGGGTGGTAAGATTCAGTGCTTAAAAAATGCTCACACAATAGTTCTGTGCAGATCAAATATATTCCGTACGTGTTTCAAAGCTAAAATGTATTCCCTACGGGTTTTAGAGCTTATATTTGTTTCTAACATATTTAACATAAATAAATAATTCTTAATATAAATATATAAGTTATTCTGACAACTTAGTCCATTGATAGCGCGTTTGTCTATCATCTACATACATATAAGTCTCGGATTCGATTCTCAGCATGTATGAAGAATATGTTTGTTCAAGAATTAGGTTTTTAATTCTTGTTCTGATATATTCAGTTGGTTCTTAAAATGCCCCTCCGTTAAAAGTTATTTTTATATCTGTATTCCCCAAATAAATATATATAAATTCATATAACATCAGTTCACTAAAATAGATGTTGATAGTCTGTTGAAATGTATTGAAATGTGCCGTTATGTGTGTTTCAAGCAGCACCCATTGTGTTTTTCGGCGTTTTCACGAAAACTATGGCACAAAAATTATGGTAATAGGATATTCTTGTGGCACAAATTCAGCACTAAATATTGGCATAGGTTTAAGAATATGTGCCGTTATGGGCGCTGCCAGCAGCACCCACGGTGTTTTTCAGCGTTTTCACGAAAACTATGGCGCAAAGATTATGGGAATAGGACATTATTGTGGCACAAATTCTGCACTAAATATTGGCATAGGTTTCAGAATTTGTGCCGTTATGGATGCTGCACTGTTTTTTGGTGTTTTCACGAAAATTACAATGGCACAAATTATGAAGATAGGATATTCTTGTGGCACAAATTCAGCACTAAATATTGCCATAGGTTTCATAATTTGTGCGGTTAGTGGTGCTGACAACTTAACGGACCAGCAAGCTTGGGATCTGATTCCTGATATTTATAATCGGCTCCCCAACCCACTGAGCTACTAAAGACACCTTTCTTAGGTTTCAGCCAAGAATCGACAGTGTGTTAGTTGTAGAACCCGCTGAAGGAATTTTCAGCTGCGTTATCTGAGATCGTTTATTGTTTAGCCTACAAGTGGTCGACTGGTCTTGATGGAGGTGGTTTGAATCCCTGCCCAAGTCATATTTTAAAAAAATACTCAAGATTAATGTAATACATAAACTCACAAAACTAGTGACGTATCGATCACATCAGGAGATTTAGCTTTCTTTGACTAATACTTTTATCAGAAAGTTGAACAACTTATCATAAAGCCAGGGATTTAGGAGGAAAAATTAAGGCATATGCGCCAGAATTTGTTTGGAGAAAATATGTAAAAATGAGAGTGATACATCATAAATGCTCTTAGTGTGTCAATCTGAGATTAGAACTCCAACCTCCCCATCACTGGCAATACATTATATTGTGAGACTTACTCTTTAAACCACCTAAAACAGTGGCGTATTCTCTGGGTATGCTAGTCCTGCTTTGAATACCCATAATAATAAGGTCTAGTTTTTTTAAATTCAATGCTGTCTGTGTGAACTGTGTAAACACTAATGTTTAAATCTTACTAATACTATAAATGTGAAAGTTTATGTGTTTGGATGTTTGTTACTCAATCACTCCAAAACTGCTGAACGGATTCGAATGAAACTTTGTACGTTGGTAGAGAATGTCCTGGAATAACAAATAGGACTATTCCCAAACTTTGATTTTACATTAATTTTACAATACTAATATTTAAACTTTTCTTACACATTAATTTTACAATACTAATGTTTAAACTTTTCGTATTTTGATATATTATATAATATTATATTTCGTAATAAAAGAAATATATATTATTTAAGTTATCAATAATTAATTTAAATTTTTTCTTTTAAAGTTTAGTCAAATATTAAAAGATTTTATCAAGTATTGTGGGTGAAGCCACGACGGGTAAAAGCTAGTTGTTAATAAATATACATATAATTAATTATTAATTTTAAAATTAATATTGGTTTATATTCCAAGAATACTGTGTTTTAAGTAATTCTTCGTCCAAAAGGTTCTACTTAGCACAATAGGAAACCCAGGGCTTGCTACTTGAAAAACGCAAGACAAGCTAGGGAGGCTCTAATGACCTTGCCCAATATCTAGGGGGTTGCGACACATTCCTTTCCGCTCGCCAATAAGTAAATGGCCAATGAGCTCACTTTTTACACCCCAGGACATGCTGTTCATGTGAAGCAAGCTAAGCATTGTGCCAACTATTAAAAAAAGATTCAAAATCACTATGTTTATTTATTTATTAAGATAATTTAGTATAGTTTAAGTAAAATTACATAAAATATATATACAATTAATTGTAAAATAATAGTTAGTATACGTAAAAAGCTTTAAATTATACACTAATGAACACATTGGGTTATGTTTAGGTATTCTAGTCACATGTATTATCATGTATGTGGCTAACACTTTTAACAACTCTTTCAAATTTAGGCATTTCAGCACTGGTAGAGTGAGGACGAGGGGTGGGGGACCGATAGGGCATGTGACAGGGCTACTTTAACTGTAGTTGAGGTCAATTCTTGTTTTTCTTTAGTAGAAACGATTTGTGGAGATTTAATAGTGTTCTTTTACTTTTTGATTTGCTTTAACAAGTTATTAGTCATTTTGATTTTATATAATTATACATCAAAAATCCCAAAAATGAGGTGTGTAACTTCATCATTTCAAGATGATTTAGAAGGAAAAGGTAAAATAAAATATATTTTCACATAATTTACTTAATCAGTGGCGCACCCAGCCATTTACTTTGGGGGAGGCATTCAATCAAGGTTGTAGCAAGAATACCATTTTGACGGAGAGAGCGGGTTTGTGATTGCACAGCCACCTGAGCCCTGAAGGCCGAAAATATTTATGAATATTAAAGGCTTTTATAAATCATTTGGAGTAGTTTTATAGTATCTAAGAAATTTAAATAATGTAAATGGTATCGGAGCTATTATTTATGGTTTTTCAATTGCTAATTTTGTGTGTAACGGTAAACCTTTTGAATATTAGGCTTAAGTCTTAAGCCTGATATTAAAATGTAGCATACACATTTGACACATTTTCAATACTAAATATTTTAGTTATACTTAATATTATTTAAATTTCTATTAACATTATTTGTGGTGTTGGGGAAAGAGGGGGAAGGGGATCAAATACCCTCTTTGCCCCTCTCCCCCATGGGTGCACCACAGCTTACAGCAAAAGATATGTGTAAATTTCTTAGCAATAAACCAATGACGTAGCGATAGAGTATTAATAATCCGAGATAGTCTTCCCTATGTTAGTCAGAGTTTACGCATCTAAATAGCTTCTAGAGCAAAAATTCTCAAGTTGGGAGACTTGTTTGTTTCCAAGCAGCATTGTGTGAAATAAGTTAGGCTTTATAAAATAGTTTTAATTGTAACATTAGTTGGGACAATCCACCTGATTCCCTCTCACCAAGATCTGATGGGCGCTTGATCGATGTATCACTTCATTTTACTCTTATTATAATTGTTTGCTTTGAGTATTGCTAACTGTGTGCTTTTAATTATTTTATTATTATTATTATTATTTAGCATCGCGTCTTACTACCCGTTCGGGTTATACGCTTTAAGTACTAATTACGCTAATGGATTAGGGATTGGGAAGGTTGGATTAGAGGAAGTGAACCCGCATTTGCGTGGAGGGAGAGTGGAAAACAATTTAGGAAAAACCACCCCCAGTTCACCCGACCGAGATTCGAACCTAGATTTCCCCGTCATCAGTGGTTGATCTCAACACGACTAGCGCGTTAGCCACGGAGGCGGGTTTTTAATCAAACTAGGCTAATTTGATAGGTCTATCTCTCTTATGCATTCAGATATGTGCCCATACCATTCTTAGCCCTGATATTAATATTTACTTAAATTTATAACCATATAGATATCATAACAATTTTAGGACCACCTTTGTAGTATATAGGTCATAGGCTCTGTCTACGGACCCAGACGTCCCGGGTTTGATTCCCAGCGCGTCCAGATTATCTGGGAAGTAGTGGGTCTGGAACGGGTTAGATTCAGCCTAGTGTGGATATATAAGGAGCTACTTGAATAAAGAAGTAGTGGCACCGGTATAGAAAGCCGAGCTTAATGGCTGGAGTCATCGTTGTGCTGACCACACGATACCCTCTATCCGCAAGAGTTGGCACTAATTCGCCAAACAATTTGGTAGCTACTCGGTAGGTATAGCCTGAATGTCGGATGACACCATGGAGTTACCTGTATTACATTTCGAGTGGATGGTAATCATCGTTATGGTTAAATAAAAGAAGAGAGAATATGGGAGTAGGGGAAGGGGGCTAAAATTTGCTAAGATAGCATACAATTAAAGGAAGATAATAAATGTTCGAGAACCACTGTTCTATATGGACACATCTTCAAATATATCCCATGAAATAATCCCTTGGCGTTCTTGGACAACGGTGTTTGAGGATCCTCGGCCACCAAATCTCCGTTGCAACTTTTAGAGTACAGCATACCTATTGATTTTTTTCCACTGACCTAAAAGTTTGTAAGTAAATAAGAGCACAAGAGAAGATTAATACAAGTTAACAAATTAGAATAACTTTCCCGGATTTTACCTCTCAGAGTTTCTGAAACGTTGAGGCTTCAGCTGTCTTCCTTGGGATTTGCATATATTTATCGCCTTAATATCTTGGCAGCCATTACTGAATGTCCCTCAGAAGCTTCATATGACGTCACAAGTCTGTGAGGCTCCAAATGAAACACCATCACGTGAGGTTTCTGACGATAAACTGATTATCCGGGGATGGAGGTGAGTAGCTAATTCATTCCCTCATATACAGCTCGAATTTAGAATTTTTTTTCCCCAATCTCCACATAATTAAATTACAATTTTTTTTAAATATCTCTCTCCCATCCCTTGTTTTATTGGCTTTACAAAATGAGTATTGACGATTATTGGAAATAACGGATTTAAACATTCTAAACCTATCACAAAGCAAAATTTTTATTTTAAATCCATTTTTACATCCTATTTGAAGATACATATTATGTTGATATATGAATTTATAAAATTAACATAATTCCTAAATAAGTTCAATACAGTTGACTTAATGCTATTAATGGCGGGGATATTGATAGAAAACATTATTTGATGAAACAGTTTTTTTTATATAAATTAGACAAAAAACAGTCTAGGTTTGAATGGATTTTGGATAATTTTCATTTAAAGTTTGATAGTTGACAATATTCGATACTTAAGTTAACATAATTAGAAAAATCCTGAGTATAAAAATGATTATATTTGGTTTATAAGATGATAAAACAAAAGGACAAGTTAATTACATAAACAATTTTTGTTTTGAATAAAGGACTAAATCGATAATTTGCATTACATAAAATAGGACAAATATTGATGGTATAGCTCGGAGAAGAACCAATTTTATAATATTAGCAATATAAATGGTCTCGGCTCAGAAAAGGACAAGATGTTTGTTGGTAATGTTATTGGTGTCGGTCTTCAAGTCTGTATACAATTTTGTTGACTAGTTCTGTTTTGCAATAGGTTTATGAAGGGGTGAATTTAATTAGATGAAAATTAGAGGGGGAAAGAGGGAGTGGAAAAGTTGTACAAGTACAGGTTTAACCATAAGTCGTGGACCATAGAGACTAATACGTTAAATTATAAAATCATTATATATTATGTATGTAATTCTTTCTTCCTAGAGTTACTTAAATGAAATAATATTTTAGTACAACAGAGATATCAACAATAATACATAATGATTATGGTTATTTTATACAGCTCATTTATAAGAAACTTTACGTGATATATTTTATCGTGCATACAATATAACCACAGTATTACATACTCTACTACTTTATTCTCGGCTTTATTTTATTTGATAATAAAGTCCAAATTGTTACTCCGGTAAAGACAAAAGTACTGCGGGATGCATAACGTGTTGGTCCTGTTAGCTTATTTGATGCGCGATCAAAGAGTATAAATATATTTGGTGGCAAGTGATGTTTACTGTCCTGAAAGTTTATAGGTCACGTTGTCAACTCTAGTTCTGGCATTAAAATCGGTAGTCTACGTTGTGGTCTAGTGCTGGTCTGAAAGTCTGCAAGTCATGGTGTGGTCTAGTACTAGTCTGAAAGTTTACAGGTAACACAGTCAGCTAGAGCTGTACTGAAAGTCTTCAGATAATGATGTTGGATAGGGATATTCTGAAAGTCTGCAGACCGTGCTGTGGTCTGGTGCTGCTCCACAAGTCTCTTTGGTCACACTGTAGGCTAGAGCTGTTCTGTAAGTCTGCAGACCGTGCTGTTGGCAAGAAGAGCGTCCTCCAAGTGGTTTACCCCCGCCAAGCGCAGCTGGTTGTTGACTCTGTCCAGGTCCTCCTGCTGGTAGCTGCTCTGCCTGCCAATGACGACCGTCCAGTCGTATTCCAGAGGTCTCTGACAAACACTAACAGCCAGCAGGGAGGGGTCCTGGAATACCACCACCGCAGCACTGGCGACATCTGCCACAAACACAGACATCCATGAACCAGCTTTATTTGTCTCTGTCTCGTATTGGCTTATAATACTAAACCGTTTTAGGAATGAGTCAGGACTCATCTTAAAGCACAACCCAACCTCTTTAATTCATCAATAATGATTTATAAGATGTATTAGATGAGTTTATCTGAAGTTTAATGTAATATCGATTATAAAATGTAGAGGAAAGATTGATCTTTAGATTCAAGACAAAATGGCCGCCACGTGTGGGATGTAAATAAACTTCAAAGCGTAGTGTTGATTCAGTAGCCTTAAGTAAAACGTCGACCATGTTTAGAGGCAATGTTGTTATCTAGCCAATACACAATTACCTCAAACGTAATTTTGTATGAATTGTCATATGACAGTGATACTTGTTTACCAAACTATAGTGATACTTGCGCACCAGATGGCAGTGATATTTCTGTACCAAATGGCAGGGGTACCTTGCAGGTCCCACAAGTAAGGTTCTTCCAAATGGTTATTGATGGTCACAGTGACGTCATCATCATGGAGCAAAGGCTGACCCACACGTTGTCTGGTGGCGAGCCAGGTGAGGTTAGACAAGGAGTTGAGGGTGAAGGAGTACTTTCTGCATTCGGAGTTGGACCTCAAAGGTACCGGAGACAAGTACTGTAGACCGTACCATAGCCCCAGAACCTGCAACACAGTGGCGTCATCACTCATCGCACAGTGGAACACAATATCGTCATCATGTGCTACAACACAATGCTGTGACAGAGGATACCATAGCCCCAGAACCTGCAACACAGTGGCGTCATCACTCATCGCACAGTAGAACACAATATCATCATCATGTGCTACAACACAATGCTGTGACAGAGGATACCATATACTCCGAGCCTGGAACTAGGTCCTCTCCACTCTTGTGACGTCACAACAGCTCCTGTATTAAAATGCACAGTAGAACACAATATCATCATCATGTGCTACAACACAATGCTGTGACAGGGCATACCATATAATCCGAGCCTGGAACTAGGTCCTCTCCACTGTTGTGACGTCACAACAGCTCCTGTATTGAAATGCACAGTAGAACACAATATCATCATCATGTGCTACAACACAATGCTGTGACAGGGCATACCATATAATCCGAGCCTGGAACTAGGTCCTCTCCACTGTTGTGACGTCACAACAGCTCCTGTATTGAAATGCACAGTAGAACACAATATCATCATCATGTGCTACAACACAATGCTGTGACAGGGCATACCATATAATCCGAGCCTGGAGCTAGGTCCTCTCCACTGTTGTGACGTCACAACAGCTCCTGTATTGAAATGCACAGTAGAACACAATATCATCATCATGTGCTACAACACAATGCTGTGACAGGGCATACCATATAATCCGAGCCTGGAGCTAGGTCCTCTCCACTGTTGTGACGTCACAACAGCTCCTGTATTGAAATGCACAGTAGAACACAATATCATCATCATGTGCTACAACACAATGCTGTGACAGGGCATACCATATAATCCGAGCCTGGAACTAGGTCCTCTCCACTCTTGTGACGTCACAACAGCTCCTGTATTGAAATGCACAGTAGAACACAATATCATCATCATGTGCTACAACACAATGCTGTGACAGAGGATACCATATACTCCGAGCCTGGAACTAGGTTCTCTCCACTGTTGTGACGTCACAACAGCTCCTGTAATGAAATGCACAGTGGACACGCTTGACTGCATTTGACCACTTGAATTGTGCACGTGTCACGTGTTTATTTTTTTAAATATTCCTTCTTGGGGATGTCACCAATTATTTTATACAAATTCCGCTGTTTTTCAGGTTTTAGAGAAGAAATTCCCTATTTTTAAAGGATATTAAAGGGTATTAGAGATGAATTACTTTTTTTTTCTTCATTCAGTTAACTGTTGAGAAGTCCTATCACTAGTTTTAAGGACATGATGATATTTTGATCTTGATGAGAAAATTTCTACATTTGTTACGTGACCGAATGTATAAAGTAGAAAAAAAGGAGCAGTAGATTACACGTGTATTTGAATCAGCATGCTTAATTCTTCATATCATCTTTTCTTTCATGAGAGGGCCTACTAAGATCGTATTTAAAGTTTCAAGTTTAATGTCCCAAATTCACAAATGTTTCAGAAGTTTTCCATTTATTTTGTGAGAATCCCTGTGTTTTCCCGGGTTTTTTAGACACAATAAAATCTCTTTGTTAAGCACCACGTCTTACTACCCATTCGGTTTAGTCGCATAGGTTTTTCAGGAGTGCTGCAACCATGCTTCTAGTAGCAGTGTACGGTTTTCAGGGCTACTACACACCTGTATATCCGGGAAATATTATTTTTTGTCTATAACGAACCGGGAAATCTCAAGGTGTTATAAAAACCCTAAAATAAACATGGGAATATTTGTGAACGTGGGACATTTAACTGTTATCATTAAATACTACTAGGTTTGTACATTTAATATAAAGTGAAGTGAAAAATTAAGCCACGATGATTCAAACACATATTTTTCGCCAAATAGCATGTGATTCAATAATTACTTCACAAATCAGTCAGTCAAATTTCTCCCTCAAGGTCAAATAATCATGGTTTGTACACCAATAACATGACCTCACCGAAGTTAATTTGTTAAAAAATAATTTTTGTTCCTCTATGCTACTCTTTAAATTGTCTTGGAAAATAGAATTTCCTTCTGAAGATCTTGTAAGACGCAGAAAATTTTTTATTTAAAAATAAGGGTAGTTCTGGTGTTGTAAAACAATTATATTAACGAAGAACTTGTGTCCACATTCAAGTTTTCCAAAGGCGACTTTCATCAGAAAAGTAATTTTATTGATTTATAAATATTAATTAGAAGAGCTAAATGTGTGATGTGTTACATCTCGGTAAATTTCATATATATGACCTTTAAGTCAACCGACAAAATTAGGACCCTGAATGCGAGGCTAAATATGTTGAGTCTGTATAGCTCAAGCCTGAGATACGATCGATACAAAACATGTGAGCCGCAAAAATAAATCATAGAACCACAATAATAAATACCTGATAAAAGCTAATAAATAATATTATCAAGCTAAACAAAGCAACTCGTGATATTACAAGTGTATATTAAAGATGAGAATTTTCGCTCAAGAGCATAAATTAATGGATTTATACATTTTTAAAACTTAGTTTAATTAGTTTAAAGTACTCAAGCCATTTTGTGCGTTTGTATTGCTACGATTAATGTTTACAGAGAATGGAGATCTTTGATGTATTATTATTATTATTTTTATTGTGTTTATTTGTGAGTTTAAAAGCACATAATCAAATATACTTTTTGTGAAGAATACCATTTTATATGCAGTGATAGATTTTTATGAGAAAAGCTCTTACAAATTTGAAGCACATAATTTATAGCATACACTTTGGAAGAGGGAGGAGGGGGGAGTAAACACTTTTAAGTGTCTTGTCTCATCAAATAGGATTTGAAGAATGAATCTTAATTGTTTACACCCAAAGTAAAATCTGTCTTACACTTCTTATATTTGAAAAATAATATGTCACAGTTTAATGATACAATTAACGGTTCCAATACGATGCATATTCACTCCAAGGAAATAATTATTTATACATCATATATACAGAACCCACATTTTTCAAAGATAAAGTGTGGATGTTTTCCCTCTAGCCAAAAACAATTATGATTCTTTCTTTG
Organism: Timema douglasi; assembly: GCA_901482245.1. Lineage (NCBI taxonomy): Eukaryota > Metazoa > Arthropoda > Insecta > Phasmatodea > Timematidae > Timema > Timema douglasi. The sequence continues at coordinate 21,726 of CABEEJ010000057.1, forward strand.
AAACTCCGTGAGACAAGCTATTTAAACGCGGCATTTCATACCAAAATACCACAGTACATGTATATCATTTATTGTGACTCCCTCACCCTCATACCCTCCTCCACAAACATGCACGCGTGCACACACACAAGCACACACAGACACACATACGTGTATAACGTTAAACAAATCTTGTCACTGCGCTGGGAATTGAATGGACAAATTTATTCTTTAATATAATAGCACAGTTAATTTCGTGTTTTGTGGTTTATTATATTTTTTTTAGATTCCTATCATATGGTCATACATCCAGCAAACAGATGGTTTATTACGTTGTATTTTAAACAAATCTTAATCAATAAAGCATAATATAGAACTGTGACATTCAAAAAGAAGTATTTTTAAAATTTGAAGTCAAATAAGAAACTATTGGAGTCAATTACTACACAATCAGTGTGTATGATTTTAATTTTAAGGTAAGCCTATGATTAAGAAAAAATACATGTTTAAGAAAATATAAATGTTACTAATAAATTAAGTTGGCGGGAAATTATTCATCTTTTAATATGAAGTTATATATTCGCTTCGCTTGGTGTGGCCAAACAATATATATCTAGAAGGATATTTATGGTCTTGTACTCTTTGCATATAGAAATAATTTTAAGAAAATAAAACTTGCACAAAGATGACATTGAATTTTTTTTACAAATGGGATAATTTAAAATAAGTCTAAACAAATAAAATGGTTACGAAACACTGCACAAACTTTCTCGCTCCTTTACTCTTAAAATGGAGACATTTTCTAATATCTTGGACACTGGAAAGTAGTCTACCTTCTATATACTGACGTAGGAAAAGATTATTTACAAAAGATGTAAAGAGAAAAGTAATTCCAAGATAATTATCACGATCAATAGATTCAAAAAATTAAAAATTTGAAACAAAATAGTAAGTATCCCCTAAGTATAGCAGCAAAATGACTACACAAACGGCTGGAATTTATATACCAAGAAATGTTTGTCTAACATCAATCATGAGATTAGTGAAACGAAATAAAATACACTGACACAGAAAAATAATGGGAAAAAAAGAACACCCCATTTCACCAAAGATATACTCGAAAATAAATAATATACCACGTTACAAAAACATATAATTTGTTCGGTGCATTTTCGACTTCCCATTTCCAAATCTTTGTTTAAAAAATCTTTGCTTATATCTCGGCAAGATTGTGTTTATAAAATATTATTTCAAATAAAAGCTTTTTATCTTTGACAGTTCCACATATTTTCAACGTTAAGTTGTTTAGCATACCTGAAGTAAGCTATACTTAATTTCAGGTTTAGTTGAAGGAAAACCAACTATGTTGAACCTTATGAAAATCTTAGATACCAAGTTTTAGCCCGTTCGGTAAAATAGTTTTTTATCTAGGCCAAGTAACAGATAGACATACAGATAGACGACATTGCGAAAACCACTTTTAGGGCTCAAGAGGGCCATGAAACACTGACCTCCATCAAAATATCGAATTCGATTTTTTGGCGATCACAGTACTTCCCAGGTGTAGCAAGATATTAAAAATGCCAACATCTACACAATCCAATTTAATCTACATTCATCCTAAGGAGGAATTTATTTGGGAGAATCTACCATTCTATAGAATGAAGTTGACTTGAACAGGTATTTTGAAATACTTTATCAAGCTTGATGCAGAGCGCTCTGTGGTGAAATTGTGTCTGTGTAAGTGTCTTGTGGTGAGGACTGTACCTGTGCAGTAACTTTTAGTGAGGACTATTTGTGTGAAAGCTTGTGGTGAGAACTATACCTTTGTGGAGAACTATACATTTGTATGAGCCTTGTGAGGACAACTATACATTTGTAAGAGACTTGGGGTGAGGACTGTACCTGTGTAAGATTGACGTCCAATTGGGGCTGCACGGTGGAGCACGGCCACCAGGTGGTGTTGAAGAGGCTCTGTGTCGTAACGCTGGACAATACCAGGGACGCCAGCAAGAGACGTCGTGGTGCCATTGTCTGTGAGGGCCGACCAGTGAATGCTCGTGTGGTTTCTTGTGTGGATCTCTCACTGTCACGCCCCCTGATTGCGAGTTAACACCCTTGGTGGAACAACAGGACAACCACCCACTGGATATATCACAGACCACTTGAATAAATCAGTTACGCGTAGTTTTGGTAAAGTGATTTGTGTATTATTTTGAGAAACTAATCAATTAGTGTTGAAATAAATTTTAATAAAGATGATATAATAATTATAGTTTGGAGAATTAATCAAAACAAAATAAATTGTAAGCCATTCGATGTTAAAACAATTTAATGTTATGTTGTATATAATGTATAGTTGAAAAACTTAAATAGTTGAACAATATGAATTGATTAAGTTCTTGTTGGCCTATAATCCGATCGGGTAGTAAGACGTGGTGGTAAAAAAACGTGTTTCTTATCTTGAATGCTTTTATCCTTTGATTAGATGGCTGTGTTGGTTGCCAAATATTTAAGGATGACTAGTTTCAATGCATAGTGCGCATCATCTTCAGGTCTTGGTCTCAATGGGGCGATGTTATTCCATTCTTATTACAGCACAGATTAGAATAACTTCTGCCTCAATGAGACCAGGACCTGGTATCGATATATTACATTATTTTACAATCAAATATTTTATAATTCATTTTGTTTTGATTAATTCTTTAAATTATAGCTAGATCCCCTTACTTACTCGTTTAGTAACTTATTCATTGTTTATTTATCTGTTAAAATTCATTTCTTTAAAAAAGATTTTCTGATAATTTAATATTTCCTTCAAAGTTATTTGTAGCTTACACCTATATAACGGTAGTTTGGTTAGCTGAAGGAAAAACTCAAATAGAAAATATTATATTTAGTTTTATCGAATGAAACTGAAACGCAAACTCTAATGCCACGCTTATTCCCCCATCAGAGTCCACATTGAGATAAAGGTAATTTATTTGATTATCGTGAATTTATCTAAGCTCCAAAATGTAATAAGCCTTTCTCCTACCAACCATCTTGACTCCAACATGTGATATCACTATCACCTCCCTTGATAGCCATTTTATCCCCAATATCACCTCCATTGCCAGTCATCTTGTCCCCAATATGATGTATCACTATCACCTCCCTTGTTAGCCATTTTGTTCCTAATATGATGTATCACTATCACCTCCCTTGTTAGCCATCTTGTTCCTAATATGATGTATCACTATTACCTCCCTTGTTAGCCATCTTGTTCCTAATATGATGTATCACTATTACCTACCTTGCTAGCTATCTTGTTCCTAATATGATGTATCACTATCACCTCCCGTGCTAGCAATCTTGTTCCTAATATGATGTATCACTATTACCTCCCTTGCTAGCCATCTTGTTCCTAATATGATGTATCACTATTACCTACCTTGCTAGACATCTTGTTCCTAATATGATGTATCACTATCACCTACCTTGCTAGCTATCTTGTTCCTAATATGATGTATCACTATCACCTCCCTTGCTAGCAATCTTGTTCCTAATATGATGTATCACTATCACCTACCTTGCTAGCTATCTTGTTCCTAATATGATATATCACTATTACCTCCCTTGTTAGCCATCTTGTTCCTAATATGATGTATCACTATCACCTCCTTTGTTAGCTATCTTGTTCCTAATATGATATATCACTATCACCTCCCTTGTTAGCCATCTTGTTCCTAATATGATGTATCACTATCACCTCCCTTGTTAGCAATCTTGTTCCTAATATGATGTATCACTATCACCTACCTTGCTAGCCATCTTGTTCCTAATATGATGTATCACTATCACCTACCTTGCTAGCTATCTTGTTCCTAATATGATGTATCACTATTACCTACCTTGCTAGCTATCTTGTTCCTAATATGATGTATCACTATCACCTACCTTGCTAGCTATCTTGTTCCTAATATGATGTATCACTATCACCTACCATACTAGCCATCTTGTCCCCAATATGATGTATCACTATCACCTCCCTTGTTAGCCATCTTGTTCCTAATATGATGTATCACTATCACCTCCCTTGTTAGCCATCTTGTTCCTAATATGATGTATCACTCTCACCTACCTTGTTAGCCATCTTGTTCCTAATATGATGTATCTGTATCACCTCCCTTGGTAGCCATCTTGTTCCTAATATGATGTATCACTATCACCTACCTTGCTAGCCATCTTGTTCCTAATATGATGTATCACTATCACCTCCATTGTTAGCCATCTTGTTCCTAATATGATGTATCACTATCACCTACCTTGGTAGCCATCTTGTTCCTAATATGATGTATCACTATCACCTCCCTTGTTAGCCATCTTGTTCCTAATATGATGTATCACTATCACCTCACCTTGTTAGCCATCTTGTTCCTAATATGATGTATCACTATTACCTCCCTTGTTAGCCATCTTGTTACTAATATGATGTATCACTATCACCTACCTTGCTAGCAATCTTGTTCCTAATATGATGTATCACTATCATCTACCTTGTTAGCAATCTTGTTCCTAATATGATGTATCACTATCACCTACCTTACTAGCCATCTTGTCCCTAATATGATGTATCACTATCACCTACCTTGCTAGCCATCTTGTTCCTAATAAGATGTATCACTATCACCTACCTTGCTAGCTATCTTGTTCCTAATATGATGTATCACTATCACCTACCATACTAGCCATCTTGTCCCCAATATGATGTATCACTATCAACCTACCTTGCTAGCAATCTTGTTCCTAAAATGATGTATCACTATCACCTACCTTACTAGCCATCTTGTCCCCAATATGATGTATTACTATCACCTCCCTTGCTATCAATCTTGTTCCTAATATGATGTATCACTATCACCTCCCTTGCTAGCCATCTTGTTCCTAATATGATGTATCACTATCACCTCCCTTGTTAGCCATCTTGTTCCTAATATGATGTATCACTATCACCTAACCTTGCTAGCAATCTTGTTCCTAATATGATGTATCACTATCACCTACCTTACTAGCCATCTTGTCCCCAATATGATGTATCACTATCACCTCCCTTGTTAGCCATCTTGTTCCTAATATGATGTATCACTATCACCTCCCTTGCTAGCAATCTTGTTCCTAATATGATGTATCACTATCACCTACCTTACTATCCATCTTGTTCCCAATATGATGTATCACTATCACCTAGTTTGCTAGCTATCTTGTTCCTAATATGATGTATCACTATCACCTACCATACTAGCCATCTTGTCCCCAATATGATGTATCACTATCACCTAGTTTGCTAGCTATCTTGTTCCTAATATGATGTATCACTATCACTTACCTTACTAGCCATCTTGTCCCCAATATGATGTATCACTATCACCTCCCTTGCTATCAATCTTGTTCCTAATATGATGTATCACTATCACCTACCTTGCTAGCCATCTTGTTCCTAATATGAAGTATCACTATCACCTCCCTTGCTAGCCATCTTGTTCATAATATGATGTAGCACTATCACCTCCCTTGTTAGCCATCTTGTTCCTAATTATGTATCACTATCATCTCCCTTGCTAGCCATCTTGTTCCTAATATGATGTATCACTATCACCTCCCTTGTTAGCCATCTTGTTCCTAATTATGTATCACTATCATCTCCCTTGCTAGCCATCTTGATCCCAACATGTGTTATTTCACTGAGAATATACGGGAGATTATCGACCCCACGTGGATCTTTGACCCAATCTGGTTTAGCTAATGTAGGTGAATGGTTGCCATTCTCACCTTGATTATTGGTTCAACTCCCCGACAGTGCACTCCCGAGTATTGATATTTTGATTGATGACCGAAAGCTCCTACTATGTATTTACATTGCCCTCTTCTCTCCAGCATGGTGGTAACAAACAAGAATTTTGACCAAAGAAATGCTTTGATAAAAAAACCAGCAATAAAACTGATATTTTATCGCATCCTTTACACTCCCACCTTAATAATATTAGATACGGCACCGGTAATTAGTAATATTACTTCTCGACTAGAGATTATCAATGGAAGTTGGTTCTATTGTAACAAATAAGAAAACAAAGGTGGAAACTAATTTTGGCACGCATATAACCAACCGTTTACTTGGGGCACATAGGTCAATTAAAATAAATATGGGTCTTTTTCCGTGTCCAGGGGTCATTTTTCAACTATATTTTATTTAAATTAAATAACAACATGTATCGCTATCGTCATGAAAATGAGATGCTGTGCGCCTACAGATCTGACTGTGTTGTGTGCGAGTCACGTTTTTCTGTAGCTCTTGATTCAAAGAAAACACGCAGAGAAGTTTAGATTGATGCCCCAGGGTAAGAGGAGGGGTAAAGGGGTGGAGGAGGGATCGTGAGGTGAATACATAGTATCGAGTAGCAATATAGATATGAACACAAGTGTGTATTTAGAATGATGAATATGCAGTATAAATTAATCTTTATTTTGATTTATACATTGAAAGTTTGTTTTTAAGAATGTATTTATAGTTACACAATATATTTTACTATACATAGATACACTATTAAAGTTACAGACTACACACACTATCCCTGAAGGGCTCTATAATGCTAACCACTTTGGAGAGTGGAAAAAAATAAAATAGCACTTAACGCTTTTGAACACCTTTGCGGGCTGATTAAAATAACCTTATTTGGAACAGAAAAATCGAAAGTATTATAACTCAATATTTTATTAAATTGGTAATACAACGAGAGAAAAAGTATCATAAAACACTAATCATATGGGGACATTAAATGGAAACGTTATAGCTTAAGTTTCATATAATAGATAACAATGGAAGAGTTAGCGTACAACGTGGTGCTAAAAAAAACACAAAATAGAAGAGCTTGGTTGTCGCAGCATTGGACCTAAATGTACTGTTAATATGGATTATGTTTATGATGATATGTTAGAGATAATTCATGTTATCATTATTTTATGAAGTTTTTAACTCACTTAAAAAATAATAACTCCCATTTTTAGGTCAACTTATATTTATTTATTTGTATGTTATAATGAAAAATGTATATATATTAACTCTCTCAAACAAAGGAGAATTATTGAGAAAATGTTCTACCTCGAGATTAGAATGTATCTTGACGTTTAATACATCTGTTTGTCTATAACTGGGGCTTCAATCGAAACGGTTTGATGTATTTTTTTCACACTTGACATTCATATGCTGTGTGTTCATACATGGGGAAGAAATTATGATTTTAGTTCTAGATCTTGTAGTTTTCTGAGGATTAATATTTGAAAATTCTAAATAGTTCAAAAATGTCTCTAACGATTTTGTTCTAAATTGGTATTTTAGGAGTGTTTTACATGACAAATATAACTATTTTCTTGTTGTTGAGGAACATCATTTAAGGGTGGTTAAATTCTAACAATTACTTTGAAAATTTTGTTCCAAACTATAAGAGATGCTATTATACTATTGTGTCGTATCGTTTATTTTTCTATATAATAATAGTTGTCATTTTCAAGAAATAAACTTGTTACAGTACATAGATGAAAAAAACAACCTCTAAATACAAAAATAAATATTTTAAAACCACCTATAGTTAAAATGATGGTTGGAAAAATACCTGCATAGCTCAATTATTGTAAACGCTTTGGCATATTAAACTAAATGTCTTGGGTTCATTCCCAATGATCAGGTTTCATTTTCATAGTTATTTGATACTCCCCTATCTTTTATAGTTTGTTTCAGGTTCGGATGTTACCTAGATTATCACGGAGAGGACTGTATTAATAATGAGAATAAACGTTTACAACATTTGCTATGAAGAGGTAGAGTATTCTTATAATAAAACTTATTGAAACACCTCATACTGTACCGCTACGGGACCCACATAGGTGGGCGCATGGACTAAGGAGTCAGTATCATCTAGTATGATTCACAGGTGATGGGGAAGAAAGGACTATCAAACACCCTAAGATGAGACGGGTATTCTTTCAAGACCTCGATGAAAGCGTGGGACGCACTTGAAACAGAGGAGTGAGAATTAAAAATAAGCTGTACGAGACCCAATGCCTTCATTGACGAGTGATTTTTACACTCTCCTCCGGAAAAAATAAATGTGCATTCCTTACTGCTTGCTGCTGTACTCTTTTAAGCCGATAGCCTCAACGTGTACAAGAAATTAAGGTTGACATTGCAACGAATTACAAGGCCGGTCTCGGAAGGGGCTGTTATCGTCAATCGTTTGTTCTCCCAACCACCCTTGAGCGAATAGTGTTCCTCCCTGGTTGGGGCCAAAGGTCCAAACTTAGTGAGATGATAAATAAGATTATTTACAAATGAGCCACCGACAAGCGTGTTCCCAGGTAGTAATAATCCAACTTATGTTACGTTCCTAAAAAAAACCTAGTTTAAACTAACAAGTTCAAATAAACGATCCTGAAGCACTGTTTCCAAAGCAGAATGGACCCGGATTTGACCGAAACAATGATGTGGCTTGAGAACACTACACTTCTCCGCAATTATTCGCCCTCTCTAGCCCTCAGCAACTGCACGCAGGTGGACGAAGTGACCCTCCCTGGGTTCGAATTGCCCCCTTTGGACTGGCTGCTCACACTAAAAATTGTTGCTCTCATCTTCATGATCCTGCTTACGATCGTCGGCAATCTGATCGTGATCGTAGCAGTGGTCCGTAGTCCGTCTCTGAGGAGCCCCACGCATGCGCTCATCATCAATCTGGCGGTAGCAGACCTGCTACTCGGAGCGACGGTGCTGCCCCTGTCAGCCACCAGGGAGATTGTGGGAGTATGGCTCTTAGGTACTTTCTATACTATAATTCATTCATGTCCTAAGTTTACTTGGATGACAGCTCAAAAAATTACTAAAAAGAGTCCCTAATATATCCCTAAGCCAACAGTTGACATCTATCACTTTGGATCACTGTAGTGAAAACAGATGATAATGCATGAATTTGATAGTTAACCACAGTAATTTTGGCCACTATTATATATATTTGAAGTCGGACACAAAGCTTATTTATCGTTTTATTCCACTTAAAAATATTATTACTCTCAGCACTTCCACAAAAGGTCTCAACGAAAATAGCTTCAAAATGGCGACCGACGAATTTAAACCATGTGATTGAACATGACGGAAACAAGTTTTTTACAATGATGCACCCACGCAGTGGATTAAAATATTTTATTCAGTTAAATATGTCGAAATATAATGAAATAATTATAAAACAATTTATTATATATAAAAAAATGACAACTATTTTCACTTTTCCAACTAAATACGATGCCTGTATTAAAAGGTATTGATGTATGCACTATATTACACATAGTTAATAACGTTCCAAAACGAAGAATAATTACTGTTGATTATGTTTGAAATATTGTTTTGAATTGGATAAAAAGAAATTATTAAAAGTAATGAAATAGTATGAGAAAACTTAAGTTTATGTTAAATAGTAAAATATAACAGGTAATTAAAAAAACATAACATTTATAACAAAACAGTGATCTTTTACAAGTGATGGCAACCCAAAACCTAAACATATGATTTTTGAACTGTCATCCAGGTAAAAACCTATTGTGAACAGACTCTAGGTTACAGTGTGTGTGTGTGTGTGTGTGTGTGTGTGTGTGATAGAGAGAGAGGGGGAGGGATGGCTCTTCAGCACTTTCTATACTAAGTTACAGTGTGTGTGTGTGAGAGAGAGGGTCTCTTCACTTTTTACACTAGGTAACAGTGTGTGAGGTTCTTAGGTATTTCCAATACTAGCCTACAGTGTGAGTGGCCCTTCGGTACTTCTTACACTAGGCTGAAGTGTGTGAGTGGCCCTTTGGCACTTCCTATACTATACAGTGAGTGGGGGTCTGAAATACTTTATATACAATACAAAGTGTGTGGCTCTGAGGTACTTTTTACACTAGATTACAGTTTGTATGTGGCTCTTCAGAACTTTTTATAGTAGGTTACAGTGTGTGATTCTCTTAGGTACTTTCCATAATATACCCTGATTTTGCTACGAAGAACAGTGTAGAAAATTCAAACATATTTCCTTGCGACCAGCATTAATAACGTTTTACTATATTATTTGTGTTATTTTATATATATTTAAAATATCGATCAAAAGTTACAGGTGCAAACAATGACTTGATGTATATTAAAATTGTTTTTTTAATAGCTTTAGTAACTAACAGATACTGTTCTTCCTGCCAAAATTCGTCTATAGTTTGAAACGTGTATGGTCAAGCTTTATTAAAATATTAGGTCTGCTAGAAATTTTGCTTTCATTTGACACGTGACCTGCTAAGCTATTATTGTTTCCCTGACAAATGGTTGTTGTGTTTCTCTAACAATATAGTTTTTGTGTTCCATGACAACATGTTTGTTGTGTTCCCTGACAAGATGGTTGTTGTGCTCCCTGACAACATGTTTGTTGTGTTCCCTGACAAGATGGTTGTTGTGTTCCCTAACAAGATGAATGCTGTGTTTCTCTGACAATATGGTTGTTTTGTTTCTCTAACAATATAGTTTTTGTGTTCCATGACAACATGTTTGTTGTGTTCCCTGACAAGATGGTTGTTGTGTTCCTTGACAAGATGGTTGTTGTGTTCCCTGGCAAGATTAATGCTGTGTTTCTCTGACAATATGGTTGTTGTGTTTCTCTAACAATATAGTTTTTGTGTTCCATGACAATATGTTTGTTGTGTTTAACTGACAAGATGGTTGTTGTGTTTTACTGACAAGATGGTTGTTGTGTTTTACTGACAAGATGGTGTGTTGTAAAGGTCCTGAGCTGTGCTCGGTGTGGACAACCCTAGACGTGCTGTGTTGCACAGCCTCCATCCTCTCCCTATGCGGTATATCCGTGGACAGGTATATAAGGGGTGTCCCGCCCTCTGGCCTACTCCAGGATTATGACCCGGAGGAGGGTCAAGGTCCTCATTGCTGCCATCTGGGCCCTGGCCCTCGCCATTAGTGTGGCGCCGCCCCTGGGCTGGAGGGAAGCGGAGGGCGTGGTGGAGGCGGAGGAGAGTGAGTGCCACGTCAACAAGCAGCTCGGGTGAGTCACCAGCCTCCTCCAGTTACCTTGCTCCCGAATTTCTCCAGGCAGTTCACCCCATCTGTAGCTCATAATCAGAGAACAGGGTGGGTCTGCGCCGAGTTGTGGTTGAGGAGCAATTTCCTGCCGCTACTCGCCACAGCATCGTGTTGACCGACTACTGTGTGTGTTTATCACGCGACTGTCCTGCCTCTTGTTTTCTTCCGATATTGCCACTTTCACTGTACTGTTCTGTTTTGTTCTGTTCTATCCTACAGCTTATTTTCATCTAAATTCTAAATATTCCCACCTTCATTCTGCTGTCCTTTTCTCTTCTCTCCTGCGTCTTGTTTTTATAAATATATTATCACCTTCGCTATGCTGTCTTGTTTTGTTTCGCCCTAAGTCTTGTTTTCTCTCAATATTGCCACCTTCTTTGTGCTATCCTGGTATGTTTTGCATCTTGTTTTCTTCTTATATGCTTCCTCTATGCTGCACTCGCTGCGTTGCCCTGCGTCTACTATGTTCACTCTTTTATGCATCATAATCTAACAAAGACCAGCTCCATGATTCAAAGGAAATTATAATGTAATCATATGATCCAGTTATTACTAAACAACATTTAGGCCCAATCTTATAATGCCATGTTATTCTATTCGTTAGGGCTTAACATGCGGTTAAGCGATAACGACCCCTGCTCTGGATTTTACAATGTTCGGTTAGATCTAGCGTCCTCGTTAAGAGTCTGCGGGCGATAAATTGTCTGTATTGAAACTACAGGTTAATCTGAAGGAAAGAAAGAATATTTCAAAAACTATAATACCAATTCACTAGCGAGTTTTGTAGCAATTATTGCTACAAGGTATCCTAAATTGGGTTAGTCAATCAAAACATCACTTACCCAATCTCACCAACCTGACTAGCGCGCGGAAAGAACAACACATCCGCACACAATAACAACACCCAAACATCTGAGAGCGCCGAGTCTAGTGCTGCATCTTGCCACTATGCACCACCACCCGTCTCAATAACAACATGGACATGTAGAAAAGGATAGAAACTCCGAGACCTTGCCAGAAGACTATCGAAGCTTCTAGCACCGCGAACTTCCCCCTCTCCGTGTGTTTGAACTCTGTGATCTCCACCCTTGTGTAATCCTGTCTTGAGTGTTCGATGAGTTTTGCACCATATAAAAGACCGTCCATCAAGAAAGAGACCACTCTTGGATTAGGCTCGGACACTAAGACGAAGCTTAGGCTTCGAGGACATACCTATACAATGTAAGGAGAAATTCTATTTCGGCACAAATATATAAATATTGTAATCTTTCTAAATTCCCCTTTTGATCTTTTTACGTGTAAATATTGTTTTTTGATATCTTATATGAATCTTAGTTCGTTTTACTGAACATTGAGTTTAACTTCACTTAGGTTACGTATGAATTGTAGGGAAATATGACTTTACTTAAAATACAAAATTAATGTGGGGAAGTGTTTTCTAATGTTAGTTTTGAATTTTTTCTAATGTTAGTTAAATTGTGCGTATCGACTTTAATTTAATTATTTAACTTAAGAATTGTGTTTTCAACGCTAGTTGACTTAGTATCCATATGGGGAAGTTATTTTATAATATTAGGTCCTAACTATTCAGTTGTTAGAATGCATGAACGTTGATAACTATTCTTATCTATTTAACTTTATGTATCTAGCTTAGGAGTTATTTTTCAATAGTTATAGAATGTTGGCAGAGTGTTAGTAACACTTAGGCCAGAAAATTTTAATAGTAAAGTTAGGAATTACCCTTAACTGTAATGAATGGATATCTAAGTTTATTTATCAGGATTTTGAAGTTAGTTTAACATCTACTTTGGAGGATTCCGTAATAAGATTTGTTGTTTATTTGTGGAGACGTCATGCGTATGCTAGTCATTGATGGGGTAACCACGGAACTTTAATGCTGTTAGCTAAATTTTTGACCAGCACTAAAATAGGTCATAGTGGAGAAATCTCATTTAAGATTAGATGTTGTCATACGCCATTTTGATAATGCTATGCATTGAAAGTTAATTCACGTATGTTCATAGAAAGTTTTCTTGTAAAAACAACAACATAGATTGTTATTATTGCACTTCAGCTTTTACGGATATTGTATTAATAAAAAAAACAAGATTCTTTAAAGAAGTGCTCTGTTCTTTAATAAGAGGTTGGCTGAAATAAAAGCAAAGTTTTCTTTAAGACTTGAACTTTTACTATTCTAGTTATGCCATTTATCCCTAGGTTTAGATATGTATAATATTAATGTCCCTTTTTAACTTAGCCTTCGACCTCATCATATTAAATATAAATTGATTTCTGAAGGAGGACAGTGATATTTCCCGCTTTCTAGGAGTGAGTGCCGTGCGTTGGAGACGGGTTGTGTACCCTGCTATATTTCACAACAAAAACATAATGTTAGTTACACTACGCACTCCTATTTATCTAAATTTTTTGATAACATTAATTTTATTTTATTGTATTGAATCCCTCTAATTTAAGAGCTTGGATTAAAGTTTTTTTATTTCTCTTCTTCTGTATTTATAGAAACTAACAATATCGAGAAAAAAATTAAAAAAATAATTACTAACCATCAATTAAAGTTTAAATAATAAGTTTTACGCTTAATGTTGAAATAAATAAAATAATTCAAACAATTTACATAAAAAATGTAATTTAAAAAAAAAAAAAATTTAAAAATTACATTTTTTTTTACAGTTTTGACCAAAAAACTTGTTTCTAGGCCCAACATAATAAATTACTGTAGCCGGCTATTTGGTTACACATAGTTCAGTGGTTTTCTTCCAAGGCAACACAAATATAAAGGTTCCCCCACCACATAGTAATTCTCCCTGTCTCTCTTTGAGCGACTTTCTTATTAAAAACAAACAACAGTTGCAGAAACTTTGCAATAATTGGAAGGGAATGAAGGGAATGCCGCGGTCAACTGATATTTCTATTTACGATGATGGAATTTTAATTACAAGTTACAACTCTTTGCGTATAAATACCCGCCTAGGTGGCCGCAAAGTCTAATGTGCTAGTTTCGTGTTAAGCTAGACTGCCGAGGATGGGGAGCTCGGGGTACAAACCCGGTTATTTGCACTGTGGGTGGTTTTTCCTAAATAAGAAAAGATTATTATTTTTTTAATTGGAAAATGCTCTTCTTGTTGATAACAAGTAATTCATTATTTTAATCTTGTTATAAATACAGTCAATATCTCGCACTTAGGATTATTTGGAAATAATAGAAGAAGAAATTATTGTTTGTTTGGCTTATGGACACCAATCACCATTAGAAATAAGAATAGAGAGAATTGAGAGGAATGACCAATTCTGGAACAAAGTAATGTTTTCGAAATTAGAAATATTCTACAAACATTGCCTACTACCGAAAATGGTCGATCCAAAATTTTCAAGATCCATGCCAATCAGGAACACTGATTATATTGTGGAAGCGTATAAGAAAAGATTGTAAACTATAATTATGGCCGCACCATCTAAGAACATTTAAATATATATTTTATCATTGATAACTATCCACAACTATTATAGTTTTAAGGAGGCGCGTGTTTGTGTGCTGTAGATCATTTTCGGCTGCTTTCACCTAAAAAAAATTCTGCTCTTTATTAATAAATTCTCCTCTTGTTTCTGACAAGTAAATAATTATTTTAATCCTATTTTTTATATAAATATTAATATAAGTATGATTTTTCAGCAAATTACCGGATCTATTATAATAAGGCTTGATTGGATATTTATATCAGTTTTATAATATAATGTATTATGTGACAGTACTTGGATTTTAGGACACACACTCATGTTAAGCCTTCTCTCTTTTTTAACTCAAAAGGGAACGAGCCTTTTTCTCATGATTATATTTGAATTTTTTGTTAAATAATCATAGAAGTATTTTAATTGTACACTATCTAAATGAAATTATAGAAACTTGGAGAAAAAGTAGCTTTTGGCTCTGATACAATACAGCACAAAATTAATTATTCATGCTTATCAGGTTAAACTGGATCGTCTTGACCAAAACTATGTCGAAGTTTCTTTAATAAATATCCGCCTCGGTGGCGTAGTTGGCTAACGCGCTAGTCGTGTTCAACTCGACTACTGAGAACGGGGAGATCAAGGTTCGAATCTCGGTCAGGTGAACTGGGAGTGGCTTTTCCTATAATGGCTTTCCACTCTTCCTCCACGCAAATGCGGGTTCACTTCCTCTAATTCAACCTTCCCAATTCCTAAGCCATTAGAGTAATTAGTACTTAAAGCGTATAACCCAAACGGGTAGTAAGACGCGGCGCTAAACATAATATTTAATAATTTGTGATGAAATTTTACAAAAAAAAAAGAGACTCTTATGGACATCATGAATAAGGTTAATTTGATTAATATTTATTTTTTAATTTATTTTATATTGATTTGTTTTAATTATCTTTTATTTTGGTTGTACCTCAGTGTAAAAGGGTTGAGAAATAAATAAGTTTATTGCTATACGATATCAATGTTTATGATTTCCTAGTTATTTTATTAATATTATTTCTGTCACCTTCATTCACCTGTTTGGGTTGTACTCATAATAATATGTCATAATTACGCTAATATGTTAAGGATGAGGTAGGTTGTAATTTAGAGAAAGTGTACCCACTTTTGTGTGGAAGTAGAGTGGAAAACAATTTAGGAATACCATCATCAGTACACTCAACCGGGATTCAAACCCCAATCTCCCCATCATCAGCAGGCCAATTTATTTATAAAGGGACGCCAAAGACTTTAGATTTAGAGCATTCGACTATTGATTATGTGAATGTTTTTTACCACCACGTCTTACTATCTGTTCAGGTTATACACCTATGTACTAATTACGTCAATGGGCTATGGGTGAGGTAGGTGTAATTTATAGGAAGTGCACCTACATTTGTGTGGAAAGAGAGAGAGAGAGTGGGAAACCATTTAGGGAAAATCTACCTCAGTGCACCCGAGCAAGATTTAACCCCTATCTACTGGGAGTAGAGTATAGTCTAACGCGAGACATTGCGAGACCATGCGGCCACCGAGGCTGGTGTGTGGATTATTCAAAGTTGGAATGGTTGATTTACAATATTGGGGTTTTGACTATACACTTAACTGCTTCATATCATGCCAATTTTAAAACATTAGTTTTTTTCCCGCTGTCTCTTACTACTCGACGGGGCTACCCGCAAATTGGGGTGGATATATAAAATGTAAAATTATTAAGGAAGTGTACACACATTTGCATGGAGAAAACTTGGGAAGTAATTTTAACAAAAGTAAGAGAACCGTTTGCACACCCAACAGAAACTCGAGCCCCGACAACTTAGTCACCATAAAACTAGGATAGACGAAACTAACGCCTTTTCCCACATGCTCACCTGTGTGGGTAGCGTGGTATAAACTACACACGTCATTAAATAGTACTCTAATATATTGTTAAATAGATAAATATTTATATAGAGATTTATATTATAATTATATCAATTAAGCCCTATTAGTGGGCACGCAGACTTAATGTCAGGTTCATAGTTATGTTTTTCCGGGGATAGGCAATCTTAGCAGGAGGAACTGAGGACATAGTTCCAAAAAGTTTTCTCCCTCTCCCTTCACATAAATGCGGGTACATTTCTCATTAACTACCATCTTAATCCTTACCCTACTACCGTGGTTTTAGCCCGTACTGTCCATTGCATTATGTATATTATATTATATTTATATACATTTTTTTCAAAAGCAATAATCACCAAGAATATTACGCATATTCATTATATTTTTATATTACTATTACTATTGCATTTGTTAATTATATTCTTTATTATTTTATTGTAGCTGTTTTATTCAGGGTTTCACTAACCATTCAAATTGCCATATTATATATTAATTATTCTAACTTGAAGTTTGGAATTTAGAGGAAATTTACACGCATTTGCGTGATAGCAAAGTTGCAAACAATTTCATAAAACACTCCCTATTCTGTAGTTTTCTAAGCAACGCGTCTTATTACCCGTTCGGGCTATAAGCCTACTACGCTAATGGGTAAGGGATGAGAAAAATGTAATTTGAGGAAGTGCACCCAACCGGGATTGAACCTAAATCTCTCCGTATTTGACAGTCAAGTCCAACACGAGAGTAGCGCTAGACTGTGCGGCCAAACACACACACATAACTTCACAGACATTTAATAATAACTTCAGCTATTTGATTCTTAAATATGCGATCCCTTACAATTATAATAATTGTACAAGTGGCAACATGAAGCCAACTATTGAGTCGAAGGTGGCTGCGTTATCTGATAGCTCATGCATGATCTTAATAAAATCACACATTTGTAGCCGATGGTTTCCGCACGTTCATCATAGACTCTGCCTTAAAATATGAGTGAAGAATGACCCTAGGTATGGGACGATTCCCGGATGATGGCTCAGTGATCAGAGCATTGGCGTACTAAGCCAAAAGTCCCAGGTTTGATTCCTGTGTCCAGGTGTCATTTTTCAATTTTCAGAATAAGAGATTTAAATAGTTACTTACAATCTATTGGTTTAAATTAAGCCAAAAAAAGCTTTGTAACAAATATAGTGCTCCGAGAAGATTAATGATAAGAATTAATGGAAGGTACCCGTGAGTAACTTGACAAACACATCAAAATAATATTGTAAAACGCAACGCCAAGTTTAACCAACGGTTAGACTTTAAGAACGGTTAAGTTACGAGGACTTTAACGTGACATTGTAAGATTGGGCCTAAGTGTTCAAACTGACTATTCTTTTAAAAAGAAAGAGTTTAACGGCTTCATCTGAGGGATAACGAGTAGGAGGGTAGTATAAGAGAAAATACACCTGTTTCCTTGTGAATATAAGTAGAAAAAACCACTGTGATAAGTCATATTTGGAAAACCACCCCTCAGCGCACCAGAACGGGATTCAAACCTGGACATTCTGTCCACGCCTGTCTTATATTACGTGAGTTTAGTATCATGGATAGGTCAGCCGCCTGTACAGATAATCATAGGTATAGGTTTCGCAGGCCTCTACCATAGTCCAGGACCATGAACAATGACAAATACCCTCTGTGAGATTTTGGTTGTATCCTGTATGGGCCTTTATTTAATGTAGTCTTTGTGTAGTTGCCAAAGAGGGATTCGAAGCTCACTGTAATTAAAGTCCCTGATACTAGTAAATGTAGCCATGTTAAATGACTGTAAGACGTGTATGATTAACAGTAAACACCCCCAAATGCGCCTGGAGAGAGTAAGGGAAAACCTCTATCCTTCTCCCTCTAGGGTGCAGTAGATATGTAACTCGAGTGGTCTGTTGAAGGTACGTGATTTTCTCCGCCTGCGGTTCGTTCTACCTCCCAGCGTTAGTCATCCTGGTGCTGTACGCCCTGGTGTACAGGGCTGCCATCAGACACTCCAAGTTCCTTGACTCGGGATCTCGGGTTACCAGGTCAGAGGTCACGCTGCGGGTGCATACGGGGCCCAGTCGTGCCGGCAGCCTCAGGGAACCTAACGCTGTGAGGGACAAGGTGAGTGCACTGGCTACCCCTAGGGTGGTAAGTACATTGCTCAAAGGCCCACAGGATAGTACCGCTTAGGGACCCACAGGATAGCACTGCTCATGGAATCACAGGATAGTACCGCTTAGGGACCCACATGATAGTACTGCTTAGGGACCCACAGGATATTACTGCTTAGGGACCCACATGGTAGTACTGCTCATGGAATCACTGGATAGTACTACACAGGGACTCACATAATAGTAAACTGATCAGAGACTTATAGACCAGTGAAACTATTCTACCATATTTTTTTTAAAAAAACATACATATTTTAAAATGAAAAAAGAGCTATTTCATGAAGCCCAATTTGTCTGTTGTTGATGAAGAATGCACTGGGATTCCATTCCTGGTTTGAGGCTAGTCTTGTATTTAATGTTCCGACCAGGTGCCTGTGAAACGGGCTCTTAAACGGTAGGATTAGATTTTCGGGAGTTATCAGCAATTGTACTCGTGTCCTTGGGGGGAGGGGAAAGATAGGAGCGGTACTATTTGTTCAGACCCTACCACATCCTTTTATCCCATGTTCAGACAAATCACACTGTGTGATGACCCGCACAACCTGAGATGTTGGTAGAGCGTCCTAGCAACATTATTAGTTATAGACAAGGGGGGGGAGGGTGGGGAGAGGTTTAATCATTGAGAGAGCTAGGGTGCAGGTACAACACACCTTAACTGATTGTTTTAATGAAGTTGCTTTCTTCCTACTCGGTTGCCTCAAAAAATGGCTTAACCCTATTAATCCTAACGATATTTTGTCACAGGTTTGACTAAAAGGGGAAGTGTGGTTAGGACACCCTTTTTTATTTACTGTATTTATTTAAATATGTTTGTGATGGCTTGATTCTATTCCTTAACATATTCTATTAAAAATTACATACACTATAACAATTAATTAAAAAGTTTAATACGTATACTTTTTTGTAAAAAGACATTAATTTGAAAAACTCCTCACTAATCGGATTGTTAGTAGATATTTTGTCCACAACGGTTTGTTTACACCACAGGTGGTTTTTACCTTTTGTATATTTTAAATATCTGTTTACAGGTTCATAATACTCAATGCTGCTACAGTTAACGACAAACAGTGCTGCCATAATTGACAAAAAAAAAAATCCTGCCATTCTAATGGTGAGGGTTTGAATAGCACTACCTATAAAGTACTGTAGTAGTTGACAAACTATACACAAATTCAACAAAAAATTTACTTGTATGAGAAATAAGAGTCTAGTAGACAACTTAATGAAGGTTGAGTTCATTCATATTCAAATTAGGGGGTTAAAATGATAAAAGATTGATGAATGGGCTCTACGAGCCCTCTACCCCCCTTTAGGATTGCTAGGATTAAGGGCATAAGCGTGCACAGGGAGGGGTTAATGGGGGTGAAATCTGGAAGACGAAGGGAGCTGAAGCATACCCCTCCTCCCCGAGAATTTGCTTGAATTTTATTTTTAAACAATTACAATAAATTAAAAACAAGTAAGAATCAATCTTTATGTTATTCTTTGAAAGATATACATTATAAATTACAATTATTCACAGAAAAAAATAACAGTTCTGTACAGGTTACAACAAATTTAATGTTGACTACAAAATTAGGTTGATCATAACTAAATCATTTTGTATTTCCCATTATATATTGGTAACCTGTACAAACCTGTTTTTTCTGTGTTCCATCAGTCTGTTGAAGGACATTTTTTTTAAACTCGCCAACAATGGCATCCAACCAAGTCCATATCCACAGCCAGCCTTTGTTAGAGTAATGGGGCCATGAGGTGTAGTAGCTCAAGCCTACATTAACATGCACTTCTCTTGGTATATCCATCGATTAAAATTCTAAAATAAATTAGGTACCTACGTAATTCTTTTTCCACTCCAACTTGTCCTGTTTTTTTTTCTAGTGGGGGTGCCATAGCACCCACGGCGCTTAACTTATTTTACAGGTATAAAAAAACTAGATGTATATTCCGTCCACAATAGGTTTTTACCTGGATGACAATTCGAAAATCATATGTTTAGGTTTTGGGTTGCCAACACTTGTAAAAGATCACAGTTTTGTTATGAATGTAAAGGTCTTTAATTACCTGTTATATATTACATTTAAAATAACGTAAACTTAAGTTTTCTCATATTATTTCATTTTTTTTAATAATTTATTTTTATCCAACTCGAAACAACATTTTAAACATAATTAAAAGTGCTTATTTCGTTTTGAAACGTTACTGATTTTGTGTAATATAGTGCACACATCAATACCTTTTAATACAGGCATCGTATTTACTTGCAAAAGAGAAAATTCTTTTTTTTTTACATACAATAAATGATTTTATGATTATTTTATCGTATTTTGAAATATTTAACTGAATAAAATATTTTCATCAACTGCGTGTCTGCATCATTGTAAACAACTTGTTTACCGTTATGTTCAATCATATGGTTTAGATTCGTCAGTGGCCATTTTGAAGCTATGTTCGTTAGAAGTTTTTGTGAAAGTGGTGTGAATATTTTTTTAAGTGGAATAAAACTATAAATAAACTTTGTGTCCGACCTCAAATAAATATATAAATAATATTGGCCTAAATTACTGTGGTTAACTATCACATTAATATATTACCAACTGTTTTCATTACAGTCATCCAAAGTGATAGATGTCAGATGTTGGCGTAGTGATATATTAGGGATTACTTCTAGTAACATTTCGAACTGTCATACAGGTAAACTTAGCTCGTGAATGACTTATATCTCCAAATATGCTGGGTTCAAATTCAAGTTTAAGCGTTGATAGCCCTGGCCACCTCCTATCATATCATATAATCCGGATACCAGTAATCAACTCTCCCGGTCCTATTTGAGACACTTGGCCACCTTTTTCCATATTGTGTAGCCCGGATAAAAGGAGAGTCCTTCCATCAGTCCTGTTTGAGATCTTTGCTACTACCTTTCACTGTTGAAACGCAACATATTTACTAGTGAGTAATCTCTCTACAAAATTTATAGAGCTTTCGCCCGTCCCAAGAATAAGACATTTAAGACTAGTTTTCCCACTTTGTACTAACATAATAATTCAACAGGGGATCATTCTGTTTGTTTAGTTTGTTATTTATTATCCTAGCATAAGAAAATCTAAAAGGCTGGTTACAGTGCAGAATTCACTTTAGGGTGGCAGAGGGGGAGGATAGTCAGTATGGGCACTAAGTTTTTCAAGGTCACACAGTACGGAGTTCACACTCAATTGCGTTTTAGCAGTCATTAAATGGATGCGGGTTAGGCACTACGGTTAGGTTTTTATAGTAAACTAAATTGTAATTAATAAGATTTTAACAATTAAAGGAGTTCAATAAGTTAAATTAAATTAATAAATGTAATATTTATTTTATATCTCCTAATATTTATACATCATATACCATCATAATGCATTGGTAGGAAACGTTAACTACCAGGCGCCCAAATATAAGGCGTCATATTCTAGCCCCAACTAATAACTAAAGCACGAGTATTGAGAACAATAAATGTGCATATTGAGTCAGTTTGGGTCCAAACCAAGTACTTTCACTAATAAGACACCGCGTGCGGATATAATGTAACCCAGATGCAAAGATTCACTTCACCCACCCCTGTTTGATAATCTTAGCCACCTTCTTCTCGGTCGTGTAGCCAGGATATAACGAGTTACTTCCCCCAGTCCTGTTTGATAATCTTAGCCACCTTCTTCTCGGTCGTGTAGCCAGGATATAACGAGTTACTTCCCCCAGTCCTGTTTGATAATCTTAGCCACCTTCTTCCCGGTCGTGTAGCCAGGATATAACGAGTTACTTCCCCCAGTCCTGTTTGATAATCTTAGCCACCTTCTTCCCGGTCGTGTAGCCAGGATATAACGAGTTACTTCCCCCAGTCCTGTTTGATAATCTTAGCCACCTTCTTCCCGGTCGTGTAGCCAGGATATAACGAGTTACTTCCCCCAGTCCTGTTTGATAATCTTAGCCACCTTCTTCCCGGTCGTGTAGCCAGGATATAACGAGTTACTTCCCCCAGTCCTGTTTGATAATCTTAGCCACCTTCTTCCCGGTCGTGTAGCCAGGATATAACGAGTTACTTCCCCCAGTCCTGTTTGATAATCTTAGCCACCTTCTTCCCGGTCGTGTAGCCAGGATATAACGAGTTACTTCCCCCAGTCCTGTTTGATAATCTTAGCCACCTTCTTCCCGGTCGTGTAGCCAGGATATAACGAGTTACTTCCCCCAGTCCTGTTTGATAATCTTAGCCACCTTCTTCCCGGTCGTGTAGCCAGGATATAACGAGTTACTTCCCCCAGTCCTGTTTGATAATCTTAGCCACCTTCTTCCCGGTCGTGTAGCCAGGATATAACGAGTTACTTCCCCCAGTCCTGTTTGATAATCTTAGCCACCTTCTTCCCGGTCGTGTAGCCAGGATATAACGAGTTACTTCCCCCAGTCCTGTTTGATAATCTTAGCCACCTTCTTCCCGGTCGTGTAGCCAGGATATAACGAGTTACTTCCCCCAGTCCTGTTTGATAATCTTAGCCACCTTCTTCTCGGTCGTGTAGCCAGGATATAACGAGTTACTTCCCCCAGTCCTGTTTGATAATCTTAGCCACCTTCTTCTCGGTCGTGTAGCCAGGATATAACGAGTTACTTCCCCCAGTCCTGTTTGATAATCTTAGCCACCTTCTTCTCGGTCGTGTAGCCAGGATATAACGAGTTACTTCCCCCAGTCCTGTTTGATAATCTTAGCCACCTTCTTCTCGGTCGTGTAGCCAGGATATAACGAGTTACTTCCCCCAGTCCTGTTTGATAATCTTAGCCACCTTCTTCTCGGTCGTGTAGCCAGGATATAACGAGTTACTTCCCCCAGTCCTGTTTGATAATCTTAGCCACCTTCTTCTCGGTCGTGTAGCCAGGATATAACGAGTTACTTCCCCCAGTCCTTTTTGATAATCTTAGCCACCTTCACACCTGTCGTGGGAGTTACTTGCCCCACTCCTGTTTGATGATCTTGGCCACCTTTTCTCCAATCATGTAGGCCGGTGCCATAGTGTGACTGGCTGGTATTAGAGGGATGATAGAGCAGTCTGCTACCCTCAGCCCCTGCACCCCTAATACCCTCAACTGAGTGTCCACCACTGTTGCCGGGTCTTCTGGTGGACCCATGCGACACGTGCCAACCTGGAGAGAACAACATTGAGCTAGTTAACAAGTATAGATATGTATCAGGTATGTATCATACGAGGGGTTCCGTAGCCACAGGAAGCTGCCGGCGATACCTGCGACATGGGGTGAAAAATACCGTACATTCTAACATAGGCGTGCGCAACATGGGTTCTGTGTCTCCTTCTTTGTGGCCGGGGAGCCCCCACTGACCACAAAAAAAAAAGTAGTAGTGACAAAAGAACAAAGTTGTTCATAGAATAATCCTGTAAAATAAAACAATGATTTTTTGTTGTTTTGAAATTTAAAAAACCCAACCGATTCTCAGTTGGGATCCCACTCCCTTAGCTGGCACCCCTATCAGCCACACCCTGCGCACGTTTATGCATTCAATAAAACCTACTCTTTCTCGCCTCTCCACGAAAAGGAGTCTCCATAATCCATCCTGGTTGAAATTTAACCTTGAATTAACCTGGGACAATCGCTTGGTGTTTAGGCTGCTATGTCGTCACAGCGTTACTCCAGTCCTATTTTCTGTGGTAACATTAATCCTGAACCACCAACAGAATGCATTGGTACCTGGTGGTGCAGGCTAGTGGTAAGCTGCCTTATTGCGCATGCCCAATATTGGTCGGTGCCGTGCTCGAAGGACCCGCAGCCAGGGTAAGGTGCTCGATAAAGGGTGCTGTTGTAGCGCTGGAAAGCTGCACTCTCACCCAGTGCTACTGCCTGGAACAAAGTGAAAAACATTATAGGTTATGTCAGTTCACGACTTAAGGATCAGCTTAATATTGAGCAGAAACACTTAAGGTGCGGCAGAATAGAAGACCAAATTTCATTTTGAGTCTTATCTTCTTCTCAAACTGAGTACCTGCTTGAAGAGAGGAAATACTCCCACCATTCTATTACTTTCCCCCCTCTGGAGTGTGTCACTCTTTTGGTCAATTGGTTTTCTGTATACTGAATGACAAAC
This sequence comes from Timema douglasi, assembly GCA_901482245.1. Lineage (NCBI taxonomy): Eukaryota > Metazoa > Arthropoda > Insecta > Phasmatodea > Timematidae > Timema > Timema douglasi. The sequence goes on from CABEEJ010000057.1 coordinate 46,528, forward strand.
AAAGCATAGACCGGTCGGCCGCCTCTACCTGAAGTTTTGGGTTCGCAGTGTTTGAATAAACGGGTTACATTGAATAAATAAGCTTTGGTCCCTACTACTTAGAAAACTGCTTTATTATTCTAGTAAATTAAAATAGTTTTAAATTTTCGTTTAATAAAAACATATGATCACATGCCTATCGCTTATTGTTATGTTGTTTGAAAAACAAATTTGTTACTACTATTATTATTATTATTATTATTATTATTATTAGCACCGCGTCTTACTACCCATTCGGGTTATACGCACTTACGCTAATGTGTAATGGTAGGGTGATTGTGAGATGAAATGGAGGACCTACAGTTTAACGTGGAATCCGAACCACGGTGGAGGCCTGGCATTCCCCACATTCACAAGATGTCTTGTCAGAGGTGAAGGAAGGGTTTGGTAATCAGATAAATCTGTGCCGGGACCGAGGATTGAACCCCGGCCACCAACACAAAAGTCAGACACCTTACTCCTAGACCGCCAGGTCACCAAAATGTGTTACTGATTGTATAATATAGTGATTATTTAGATTTTTAAAATCAATTGGAAAGTTATTCATGCAGTTTCTAAGCATGCTCAAAATTGGTTCTATTAGCAAATGAGCTAGAAACATTTTAAAATTATAGTTGAATAATTATTTATCGTACCCCATCTGAATACCTACATTGGAAAGTGACTATATAAGCACACGACTCACAAACTAGCGTAATCCTAGGACAGACGTCGAGACTATAAAGTAATTAAAACATGGTAAATATTACTCTCCCAACGTGAATTAAACAATTAGCTTAGTAAGAGGACGCGCTAAGTATTCGACTCAATTATCTAAATCAGCGGTTCCTAAACCATGATACGCGTACTACCAATGACACGTACAATTATTCCAGGTAGTACGCCGTGAGGAGCCAAACAAAACAAGAAAATTCAAGTTATAAAAATATAATGTCTAATAAAATACCATAAATATATTAGGACAAAGTCAAGCCAAAAGTAAAATATATCACGCCATTCAACAAGTTTGGGAACCAATGATTTTAGAGTATATATAAATGAATACAAATAAAGGTGTGGCCTCTATTCATGTAGGCTATTCCTCATTTGATAAAAGTACATTGTATATTCAGGAGCTACTCTCAAAACGGTGGGAGCCAAGCACGTATGTAGGATTTAATTTTTTACCGCGGGAAGGCATTTGGTAGGAAAGAGATTTTTTTAAGGAGGTAGCTACCCTCCACCCCCTGAACTACCAAAAGAAGAAGTTTTTTTTTTTACCTTATACACTTCTCGGACCGATGTAAAAGTTTCTATTGTAGCTTTGGACTTGAGTTAACTCTTCCTCCATTGTGTAAAAAAATACACATTTTAACATAGCTTTTACAAGAAAGCGTTAATGCTAAACACATTTAGGAAAGGCACGCTCTAGTTGCCCAATTGACTAACGTGTTTGTCTCTTATTGAACTAGATCACAGGAACATAAAACAATTATATAGAAATATAGTAGCCATTACAATCAAATCAATTTTTAATAGTTGTATTGTAGGAAAAGAGTAAAGGTATAAAACTCTGTAAGTCATTACTAGAGCTGGGATTTCTAGGTAAATACATATTCTATTCCTTGCCATTTATATGTTTAAAAAATAGAAAACTCAACGAATCGCCATATTAGGGTTAATACAATATATAAAATGAAAATTAAATTTTATTTGATTATCATTTTATATATTTTTACTTTTTTGACATGTTTATATGTTTCAAGTGATTTTACATAAAGCTACCTACGTTCAGGTCACAGACAAGATTACAACAAACCCACGACCACAGGTTAAAATGGCTGTGATCCTTGGGAGAGCTTTAGGCTTTCAACACGGGGATCGCAAGATGCCGGGCACTCGAATTGTGGAATCAAGTATACCTGTCAGCCAGTCCACACGAATTGCGGAACAACCTGTAATATCATTCAACTCCTACCCACTAACCCAACTTAGCCTAAACTAACCTAATTTAACCGAATCTAGCTTAAAATAAACTAATCTAACCTAACCTATCCTAAAATAACCTAATCTAACCTATCTTAACCTAACATAACTTAACCTAACCTAATTTAACCTAACCTACCATAAAATAACCTGATCTAACCTAACTTAACCTAACCTAGCAAACCTAACCTAACTTAATCTAACCTAGCAAACCTAACCTAACCTTACCTCCACCTTCCATTTTGAACAAAGTCATTATGAATTTAATTTTTACTCCGCATTTCGTGTACGGGCGTTACCGATCTTGGATGAGTTGTTACGCAATTTATGTGCACCCGTATTAGTTGCTCCGCAATTCGTGTGTACCGAAGATGCCAGCAAGGGGCCCTTTTTATAAATAAAAAGCTCACTAGAAAGAGAACACAAATATCCTTTTGCCAGCCCCCACAAGGTGAGGTTTAGGTAGTTACCCAGCCACCTCTTCACATAATCCTACCTCACAAAAAGCTTAGTCAAACTGAACATTAAGATTACAATGGTCTCTCTATGATGAACATGTTACAAGTGAGTCTTTTAACAATTGTACATCTGGAAGTGTTTTTTATCACTGAGCATGGACACTAGCGAGCCCCAATGTTGATGGATTCAACCTGGCTCAAGGAGCGCAGCGAAACTTCCGTAAGTTTGAGGATATTATGATGCATATCGGGTTTGTGGCCTAGGTTCAAAGAATGTACTATACCTGTTAAATATCGTTAAATTTGGTCCACTCATTTGATAGTTATCGCGCAACAAAGATCCAGAGAGACAGGCAAAATTCCAAATGGTCAAGCTAAAACAGAACCTCGCTACTCTTGGTCAATTACGTTGCTTGTCGACCTAAATTTAAATAAACATTCTTACTAAAGTATGTATTTTTAATATACTGCTTTTTAATTTCCTAAAAGTTTTATTAAAATGTCAAACGTATTTATTACCGGTATGTCATAAGTATTTATTATCTTATATTTATATTATTTATCAGGGAAAATATAGCTTACAAATAAACAAACTTAAAATGCATACCAGAAGGCACGTGGACAAAGGCGCATGTCTTGTTTTGTAAGGTTTGTAGATGATGGGGAGATCAGGGTATAAATTCTAGTTGTGTGTTCTGAGGTGTTTTTTTTCCCTAAATAGTTTTCCACTCCACCTCCGCTCAAATACGTTCTAATTACTAACTTAATCTGGACAGGTAGTTGATATGCAGAGAGTGTGAAAATATAATCTAATAATGAAGGTAAATAGGTCAATAGCATAGTAAATCCACTAATCCTACTACTAAGCACATTACTGCACATTGATTTAACTAATTCTGTAAACTAAAGCTAATCATTCTACAAAAACCTATTATCAAGCTGCAAGAAGGGAATATCGCCTGTAAATGTCTCTTAACGCAGGCCATAAAAGAGGGGAGTTATACTCTTGAAATAAACCGCTGCTTTGTCTTTTCGGATGAAGCCACAGCTGGTTAAGGAATCCCGAAGAGTTTTAGTGAAGTTTTTAATGTGATTTAAACTAAATACACAAATAATAACATAACGCAACTATCAAACTAATTTAACTTTAGATAGCATGACCCGTATCAGGGAGCATTGCGGATTAAACGTCCAGTTCATCTAGTCTCGTTTGCTGGTAATGGAGAGCTCGGGTTTTAATCCCAGCCGGATGTAATGAGGTTTTTCTAAATATGTTTTCACTCTCACTTCATACAGATTCATATACATTTCCTGTAAATTGTATTTTCCTCATCCCAATCAAATTTTTGTTGTAAAACAAGGCTAGGCTGGATAGCAAGACGTGGTGGAAAAATAAAATAGTAGACAGTATCTCTATTACTACACATCAAGTTCTCGTGCCTAGGTGGATAAATAACTTCATCAGAACTACCATGAATCGAATGAGGGCTACCTATAACTATGGTTTACCACTGTAACTACTTAAGGCTAGTTTCATAATCCGACTTAGCTCGCCTCAAGTGTGGCGTTGTACCAAATACAAGACGACACTTACCTATAATCGAATTAAAAGGGCCAATCAGTTTCGCATAAGTACGCGTCATGTGATTGGCCCTTAGTTACAAGTACGCGTCATGTATAACAGTGGAAAGGGGGGGTCAGATAGTTGGACCAGTGGAATACTAGGATCAGGTGGTAGGTGGCGTGATGCCTCGAGGAGATATGTCTCAACACCCTTGTATCATGATCATGATCGTACACACGTGTTAGTTCAATTAGAAGGGGATAACGCATTGCTAAAACACGTCACGTACACAGCTACACTTCCTCCCAGTAAATATAGACTTTCTCTTCTACAACAGACTACACTTCCTTCCTATAAATATAGACACATGCCACTTCTACAATAAACTAAACTTACTTTCCAGAGATATAGAGCCTTGCATCTTCAACTACGACTACACTCTCTTTCAAGAAATATAGAGACTTGTCTCATGATATACGATAGATATGGTGACCTGCATGTCACTCTCACCTGAAAAGTAGTTGGGGTAGATGATAGGCCAGTGTAAGGGAAGGGAAGAACTCACCATCTTGACACCCTCCACAAGGACCTTCATGTCTCTCTCGTCGGACAAGTAGTTGGGGTAGATGAGAGGCCAGTGGAAAGGGTTCTTGCTCCTTAGTCTGATGTAACCCAAGCTGTGTGGCCTCAAGAGGACAGGGACGATGCTGAAAGCCTCTCTGTCCTGTATTGGACCAAAAAGCTCCTTGTAGAAGTCGTCTCTGATCGCAAACGCCTTCCTCAAACTGCCAACTGTGTCGCTACTGTAGGCGCCTGGTCCAAACACCAGCTCAACGTCCGGGACGCCTTTCTTTGCAAATTTGGTACGTACAAACGCCAGGGCCTCAGCCCCTCCTGGAATTGTAAGGGGGCCATTCCTATGGACGAGGTAGTCTACCGCGTATTTGGGTTGGGACAAGATTCGCTTCTCCAAGAGGGTTACAGACTCGTTGACGAGGAAGGTGAGTCCCGATAAGGTGACGTGGTCTTGAAGGTTGTCCCCGACCGGTAGATCTTGTATGACCGGAATACCCAGCTCCTCCAGATGCTCCCGTGGTCCCAGGCCGGACAGCATCAAAAGCTGCGGGGAGTTGAGGGTACCCGCGGACAGGATCACCTCCTTCCTCACCCGGACGATGTGGGCCCTTCTGTCTTTAACGTACTCCACACCAAACACCTTCTTCGTGGTGGGGTGGACTAATATCTTGGTAACCCTGGCTGAATCAGCCAACATCAGGTTGACCCGCTTGCAGGAGGGTCTGAGGTACGCTTGCCACGCACTAAAACGGGAGCCATCCTTTATTGTGGCCTGGACATACGAGAACCCTTCCTGGGACTCACCGTTGGGGTCGTTCACCTTGTATCCAAAAGCTTGTCCCGCCTTGAGGAACAAGGGGGCCAGAGGTGTTCTGAAGGGGGCCCTCTCAACAAGAACTTCACCATACTCGGAGTGGTAGCTGGAGTTGAGCAGCTCAGGTATGTTGATCTGCTCTGACTTGAGGAAGAGGGGTAGGACATCGTTATACCCCCATCCGGGGTTGCCCAGACGCTCCCAGGCATCGTAGTCCGCTCGGTGTCCTCGAGTATAGAGCATGTAGTTGATGACGGTGGAGCCCCCCAAGGCACGTCCCGACGACCACCTGTTTACAATAAAAAAAAACGTTCTTACACTAGGTTCCCAGAACTCACTGTAATGTCACGCTTTACTCTAACAAACAAAATATTTCCTCTCAGTGATTCTAATTTCCCTGACTTGTGAAATTAGATTGTTACGAGTCCTGGAAGGGGTAGGATTAAGTGTGATCTGGTTTTCTATTTCCTCCTAACCCCGGACACTGAGTGTTACATCAGTGAGGCTGATTATGTAGGGGGTTTCCAGTCTCCCGCTGATTACCTGTATGCTAGGATCCTAGCGTAGGAATGTTCTAGGTAGTCCCAAGCGCTAAAAGCCCAGTGTTGGAGTGTATGGTAATATCAGGCTCTAAGAGTCCAGTGTGAGACAGTCTAGACTCTAGTTAGTCCTAAGTGCTAGGAGCCCGGTGTGGGACAGTCTTCTTGCTCTACCTACACACCTGCATCTGTGGTCCTCCATGGCTCGACAGAAGCCCGGGTCAGGCTCGGCGCTATATCCCCAGTTATAGTCTGTGTTGAGCACGTAGCTGGCCATCAAGGGTATCTCAGTGGCTCGGTTCTCCAGACCTCCAGCCTCCAGGACGAGCACGGTCCATCCAGGCACCTCAGACAGACGCCCGGCCGCCGCTGCACCAGCCGTTCCACCGCCCACCACTATGAAGTCGTACTCCCGGGTGACGCTCCCCGCACAGTCTAGGGCACTCAGACGCCCAGGACCTGACCTGTAGAACTCGCTGAGGGACTTGAATATTTTCCAGGGTGGGGCACCCACCCCCGCAGCTGAGGCGCACAGGGCGCAGAGGGCGAACCACCACGAGCATGCCTCCATGGAAAGGCACTCTTTACAGTTCCCTTGAGTAACTTTTCAACATATAGGATTATAGGAGTACCTACTTCATTTCAACCGTCAGGAGAAATATGTTAAACACACTCTCCATGAGTCACGATACGTTCTAATATAAATCTATCATTTTAATAGCAGCCTTAAACTATATTGCATTAATAATTAAACAAACATGTTCTTTCAAATTACATTTTGATGGAATGTTTGTACTACTTTGTTATATTTTTGATGCGATTACACCAAAGAAAGTTGTAAACAAATTACACAAGTATTTCGCAACTTCCATTTAGTGACGTTTCCACGGTGTCTCCAGCAAACATCTGACGTGCATTTCCTACAATAGTGCAGGTATCACGATAAACATAAAGTTCACATTGCGTGAATAAACATATCAGAATTCAAGTAATGTGACCTAACAACTCGAGAAAAACACAGCCAACGATTTGAATTGTTTGAAAACAAATTGTTCACTAAAATATAATACAAGCAGTCAGGGCTGATTAGGGGACAAGTCCTTGCAATTGAACCGTACTGGAGCTATAAAATAAAATTTAAAAAGAGGTCACACCATTTTGATGCTCGTGATACGTGTACAAACGAATTATACCGAAGAGGTCGTATGCACACAGTAAACAAAGTTCTAAATAGACGTGTCGACTTTGATAGTAACATAATTGGCTGCTAGAAACACGTGGTATATTTCATGTTACCTAACGTGAACGTTATACCCTTTGAAACTCTTATGTTAAGTGAACTTCCCCACACCAACTTTAAACTAAGTGCATCTTGAAAATATGCATTTAAAAAAAACGTGGGGAAACCGTTATGTCACGTGAACATTATGTTGATTATGATCTCGTTATAGCTATTCAACAAACACGTACTCATCTGAAATTATATTCGACCTAATATCTTCCTATTATTGCCTTAGCCTTAATTTATGTTTTAAGAACCATCCTACTTAGTAAACTCAGCGTGGCTATGACGCTAAAAACTCTTCACACCACTATACTAATTATGTTTCTCTTCTTTGTGACCTTGCCTCTGTTTTATAATACACCGTTTTAGCAGACTCACGTATCCATAACATTAACTTTATGTGCTCCGACTATACAAACGGTACTCTCTTAAGTTGAAATACATGTCGTGTGATTTTGTGTCATTTTAGGTGTGCTGAGCTGGAAAACTGTACACTAAATACTTCGTTTTTATTTGAAAAGATTCAGAAATGTAGCTAACACTTGCAGTCAAACATTTTACTCTTTACAAAATGATTTATTCGACAGGCGGTCGTAGCTGACCTGACCTATCGTAGTAGAAAGAGGTTATTTTCTAGGATCCCAAGCAGCTTCTGGTTCTATTCCTTAGGATTTGGTATTCAAATTTTGGAGAACTTGTTTTTTAATCTCCTGAGTTACATAACGTGTATGTATATTGGTGTTTGTTCTAGTCACAAATATATTTAACAATTTTCAACATTTCTCAACTACTTCTTGCTCAGCTAATCACGAAGTGGGCAGGGCAGGTTCTACACATGTTAATGGAGACTGTTGACAGTTGACGTAAATTGTTGACACAGATTACCAAAAGTGTTGACACCCATAGATGACTTGTTTTTACACTCAAATATCAGTCTTCATTTGAAAGTGTTTTGGAACCTGAAAAATAAATACAGCTATTTCAAATTTAGTATGGCATATGGTTTATCTAAAGATACAGTTCAATTTCACAGAAATGACCTTTTAGAAAATACAAACTTTTTTGTGCACAACATAGCATTTGACTATTTTAGAGTCCTAGTGTAATTTTATAGGAGCAGGCTCAACTTGAGGGATTACACAATTACCCTATCTTATAAGATTTACCATGGTGTATGACGCAAGGTAAGCTTGATATCTTAGAGGGTAAGCAAAGGGTACGTTAATTGACGTATGAGTTGGTGAGATTAGATCTATTGACGTTTCCAGCTGTCAGACAAGAATATTTCTATTACAATTAAAATTGAACAGGGGATATTGTTCAAAGAAGCCGACTACTGTTTTAAGTTATTTTTATAAAATAATTTTTTTATTCAGTTTAAACGCAGGGGTAATTTAACGGTTTAATCCGAGGGCTAAGAATGAGGAGGGTAGAGATAGTAAATATACACACACTAGCATGGATAGGGGATGAGAAAACAACAGTGATGAATCATATGCATAAAAAAGGCCGCCAGTGCACTCGGTCAAGATTCAAACCACAGTCTCCCTGTCAAAGACAGTCCATTGTATTGTGCGCCTGACATCTGAAACTACGTGACTACTGTTGCAGGTCTTTCTCGTGGCTGAATGTTCAAGGAGGCCACATATCTAGAATAACTTGATTCCACACTTTCTGTTTCTATGGACTGAATGGTTACATACAACTCTGGTTGAATTGTGTTTCTCCAGTCTTGCATTTGGTAAGCCCGCGTTAAATAACCCTCAAACCCGTGTCCACGAGCTTATGTAACAATGTCGAAAAATAAGCTACCTAACAAACAACCTCGGGTTAAGTAACTGCGTGTTAATAGGACGAGGATGGCTGTTGACATGCCAACTTACGGAACAGTCAGAAGGAACTTGGCAAGAAGTAGGGTTACCCAATCGATCTTGTTATTCCCTGATAGGATTGACTAAACACACATTTTGATAGTTTTTCCAGGCACATAGCACAATGCAATATGGTATTGGTACCTTACACTTACTGACAAGGTGATTTGTCGGATAGCGCGTATTGTAGTCAGTTAACACAGTTCTAACTAGTTGTAACATTGTGGTGCGGTTTTCTGCATACTGTTCTTTAGAAAACAGTTAGATTTAGACCAGTGTATAACATTTACAAGAATAGAACAAAATTTAAAAATCAATTACTTTATAATGAAATTATTTCACTGGTCCCGATTTCATTGTCAAGTGAAACATTTATAAAACCACACTTCAAAGAGGTTTCTGGTTCGATACCTTGTGCGATAATTCTTGACATAGTTTGGCCTTTATGAAAAAATAAGAAAAAATAACTACACTAAAATGTTGGTAGTAACAATTACCTAAAATAATAACACTATGTAAAGGAAACAAAACAGTTAAATGTGATTAAAACTCTTAAAATTGCGTTTAATACGAATATATTAAATCTAGTTAGTAATGTATCATATTAAATACGGAGATGATATATTTTAATGTTACTTAATAAACAGCTTAATTTATTATAATGATGTGCGTTGCAAGCTTTGAAAAATACATTTAGCCATCGATGGGTAAGTGTGTTAAGGCATAAACCATCAAGCTTGTCTAGTCTGGTTTTCCGGGGACAGATTGCTGGCTGAATGTACTAAGAGTTCCNAAAACAGTTTCTCACTATTTCTCCACGCAAATGCATCGTCTCTAAATTCTACCTCATTTGTTCCTACCAAATTAGTGTAAATATGCTGATAATTTGGGCGGTAGATGGGGTGCACACAAATTAAAGTAAGATCTGTTTAAAATCTATATTTAATTTACGTCAACTAGGGAATATATGGACGTTACTATGACAGGGCTCTAGATGTCATTAAACAAATGTTGTTTTAAAAGCTTTCGAGCTGTAGATGTTCACAAAAATAACAAAAAATTCTAGATGGTTAAAGGGCTGTACTAATAACTCTGTGATTATGTGATTTGAACAATAATTAAATTACATTGGTCAATTTTTCACCTTAGTATGACCTGTGAACTTTAATCAAACCAAGTGTGTAAACTCAACTCATCTGCTAAAGCATAATGTTCTTAAGAGGAGACTCTTGATCAACCATGCAGAGGTCATATAAAAGGGTATCTTCCAATTAATTTACCAGAGGCTGTATTTTTTATAAAGCTCCCACCTAAGTTAATTGTAAGGTTCTAATCTCAGAGAAAATAATAAAATTGCTCTCGTGAGCTAAGAAATGTGTGTACAGCCACCCACTCATTATGATCAAATAATTATCCCTTCCTGGTATCATACCAGGCCCTTTACTGATAAGATACACATCAATGCTGGGATATCTAGTATCTCTGTGAGTGGTAAGCGTATCCTTAATTTTAATTGAAAATCAACACACGTGTTTGAGACTTGTTTATCCGCCAGCGACACAAGCATCGCCAGGATCAACGACCAAGTTTATAGCTTGCCTGCTCTCTTCCAACATCCGCGGTTATCCTTCTATTGTGCCTCTCTCATCTTCTTGTTTCTTATGCTCTCCTGATCTTCGACAGCTTCCCTCGTTCGAGAATGTCAAGTAATAAAAAAATCCTTTGCGTGTTTCGAGAAGTTATCTTGTTCAAAAGGAATCCAAAATTTAGAAAGAAAGGGGATTCCGCTATGTTTAAGGGACTGTATACAAATAAAAAAAAAAATTAAGGAAAAGAGGTAATATTAAATTTTGATTTGGAATGTATTTAACATATTTTAATCAGCCGGTTTACACAACCATTTGAAAATAATATAGCTTTTTTTTTAGAAAAAGCTTTGTATTTGTGGAATTTTTTACCTCAAGTTGATGATCGACCTTAACTTGTGATGTGCCCCCGAAAAAAAAAATGAGTTATACAATTGTTTCTGTCTGTAATGTAGCAGAGATGAAAATTTTCCGGGAAATATTGAATCGGAAAAGTTTCTGCAGTGGCGGCTTGCGGAGGAGAGGTTAAATGTGGAGGTGGCACCTAGAGACTTTAATACTCCAAAATATGGTGTGTTAAGAGACGAGTGGGTTATAAGAAGGGGGAGAGGCCACGGGAATGGGGGAGGGGTATATAGGAGGAAGAGAGGATAGGGGTGGGAGGAGACAAATGTAGAGCCAACCTTAAAATTATTTTAGTTAGCTTATTGATGATAAAAAATTGAGGTATGGTTTATAAACAAAACGGGTCTACACAGGTCGCATTCATTTGTTTCTTTACCAATGTTTTTTAGTACCGCGTCTTAATACCCCTTCGGGTTATAAGCCTATGTGCTATACTAATTACGCTGATGTGTTAGAGATGAGGAGTGTTGAATTTAGAGGAATTACACCCGCGTTTGCGTAGAGTGAGAGTGGTAAACAATTTAGAAAAAACCTTTCAGTGCACCCGACCGGGATCGAATCCCAATCTCCCTGTCATTGACAGTCTAGTCTATTGCGAGAGTGACGCATATGACCATGTGGCCCCTGAAACGTAAACCAGTATTAAGGTTGTGATCAGTAAGAATCACAAATTATCCTACTTTCAATTTGATGGTATGAGAGTAATCCATGTGTGAAAAACTAATAGCTGTTATTGGAACTCGTTTAGTGATGTTTCTGGTGTTAACGCCCTTAGGAGAAATATTATTATTATTAGCACAGTGTCTTACTACCCGTTCGGTTTACACGCACTTACGCTAATGTGGAATGGTAGGGTGATTGTGAGATGAAATGAAGGACCTACAGTTTGACGTGGAATCCGAACCACGGTAGAGGCCTGGCATTCCACACATTCACAAGTTGTGATTAATAAACGTCTTGTCATAGGTGAAGGAAAGGTTAGGTAATCAGATAAATCTGTGCCGGGACCGAGAATTGAACCCCGGACCCTCAGCACAGAAGTCTGACACCTTACCCCTAGACCACCAGAAGAAATGTTAACATTTGGGATATCTGTATCTTGATTACATTCATTCCATTTAATCAGTTGGAATTATTGTACAGAAGTAATAATTGAAAATGTTCCGTTTTGGAAAATATTCCGGGAAAAAAAATAGAGAAATTTGTCTATGGAAAAATGTTCGTCTCACCGTTAATTGCAGCTGGGGCTAGAGCCAACCGAGATGGGTGGATTTTGTTCAAATTAGATATTCTAGTTTTTATCTGGTCATATCTCAAGTAGAAATAATGATTTTAATTCTAATTCTAGAATTAAGGTTAGTTTAGTGATAGGCCTAGTTGATTTTTAAAAATGGCTCCGGTGATTTTGTTCAAAATGAATATACATACCTGGTTACGAGTTTTTATCTGACACATAACAGTGCAGTTGTTTTCTTTTTTATTAAAATTAATTTAAGGGACTTACTAGGATGTTTGAACCATCAACTTTTTTTTATAGTTTATCATAGTAAAAACCCTAAGCTAATAATGGCAATCCCAAATCATTTATGGTAATCTATATATTAATATAAATTAAATCTTTGAAGCAAAATTTTATCTAGTATACAAACTAAGTAGACCAAAGCGAAATTCGCCTAAGTATGATAATAAGGTAAGTGAAACTAAGTAATATATAATTCATTGTTGCAGAAAAATGTTGCAAAAGATCGAATAATAGTTTGCCAAAAAAGCATAAAAGAAATAATAGGGTTTTCAAGGACATATTTAATAAATGAACATCATGGTTTACCAAAGAGCATCACGATTCACCGAGATATGTCTAAAGAAGATGTTTATTTTAATTATTATGTCACTACGAACTCATCCCACCCTCCTACCACTCCATGTTCCAATTTTGAAATGTTGATACTTATTTGGTTATCTTTATGGTTGTTTTACGTGTCTGCAAAATTTAAATTTTCAACCACACCAAAAATTAGTGTTCTAAATTAGCTGTGTCAATTTCAAGCCCTTCCTATTCCAGGGTTTCAATTTTATGATTCCATATGTTCACACATTATTTGGCTAGCTTTAAACGTATATTTACTTACGTTCCAGATTGTTATATCCTACCACACATAATTTTTTACTCTCTTAGCTTATAAAGTTTCTTATAACCAATTTTGAAATTAAAATTTTCAGTATTTTTTAAATTTTTTACTTTTTGGGATGGTCGTCCTGCTTACAAGTAGTTAATTTTTCTATTAATTTTTGAAATTTTAGCTTCCCTTTACCCAGATTTTGGTATTGAAACTTAAAAAAAACTCTAATCATATTCTACGATTTTTTTAACCATGCCAAATGGTGTTTTTTTCTATAAATTTTGAAAATTGCTTCTCATTTCCCAACCCCCCAACCACCCGCCCCCCCAATTTAGTTAATATTTCAAAATTTTAAACTTTTTAGGGATTTTTCTCTATCTTCCCATCTAATTACAATTTTTTACCGCACTGATAAGTGGTTAGTAATTTTAGTTTAGAAAATGTTCATACCTGATCATTTCCTGGATCTCTATATCAAATTTAAAATGTGCAGACTCTTCTAGCTATTTGGGTGTGTCTCTTTACATTTATAAAATATATCAATTTTATACAATACATACTATACCAAAAAGCGTTTATTTTTCTATTCATGTTGAATATTTTGAGGAAACCCCTTTCCTATTTTCTGGTCCTACAAGAACAATTTCTTATTTATTTTAGAAAATCGATAGCATCGTTTAATGAGCGGGGGGTCGAAATCCAAGGAACGATTCAAACTAGGCAAAATTTGGTGCAAGGCTTATCAATTTATCCACAGGAAATGTTGGCAATAACTCTCAGTAAGTCTATAAAAATTATATTATTTTAAATACGTACAAGCAGTGACATGCCCTATTCTAGGGCGGGGGGTAGGAAGTTAGCGGTTTCCTACGGAGGAATAATAGAAGGGGCGGCAAAAATGAGATGTTATATTTATTTTTAATTTATATTTTACCCGTATTTATTTTTATAAGTTATTTATTATCTGTTAATTGAATCATGGGCTCGAACAACGGTCTCACGCGAATTGCGGAATAAAATATACTTGTAATCCTGTGCACTTGTGATTAGGAACAAAGTGTAATCCCATTCAACTCCTAAACCCAAACCTAACATAAACTAACCTAAATTAACATAACCTAGCATAACCCACCCTAGACTCACCTAACATAACATATCTTGACATAACCTAGCCTAACCTAACCTCTATTTTCCATTTTGAACAAAGTCTTATAAATTTAATTTTTACTCCGCAGTTTGACTAAGGGTATTACCAACCTCGGATGAATTGTTCCGCAATTCATGTGCACAGCAAACAACGTTGTTAGTTTTTTAAAGTTAGTTACCTACGGCACAACGTTGTACGTCGTATAGTGAGAGCACCCTTCTGCGTGTTAATTTGGGATATACATTCCTTTAGAAAAAAGAGAATTTGGATTTATAGCTTCAATATTTGGTTTTAAGTTTCAAACACTTTAAATATGTTCTAATCTATATTGTAAATTTGTTTTTGTTAAACATTTGTCATATTTAAATACATGAAACAGCAAATGGGGATTTTTAGACAGCGGGTGGCATTTCAATACTTTTCGGTTTTTTTAAGAGGATATGGAGGCATTTTCATTATTTACTTGGAGAGGAAAAAGGACATAAGCTGGCCTAGAGAAAATATCACTCTGGTTTATGAATATTTATTAAGTGATAATTTTTACAATTTTTTATTTTTCATAAACAAAAAATTGAGTGTGTAAATGATCACAAAAGTTTTCATTCTGCAATTTGTGCCATCTTATTAAATTACACATAAAAAACTTAGGTGCTTTTTCAAGAATAAATTCAGAACTGATAAATATATTACAAGGTAATTTAGACGACAGCACTATAACTACTCAAAATCTTGCAGATTAAATATCGGTTCCGAATCAGACATCAACGAAGCGTGACTGAGTAGAAAACTGAGATAATCCATGACTCATGACTTGGCTATTCCCTCCCTATTTTGGCTGCTGGGACGCCAACAGAAGAAACTTCCCTTGTAGACTTCTGGGTTTTGGTTGATCTGGACCATATACACATTCTCCAGAACTTTCACTATTATTAGGATTATTGGCTCTTATAAAATCGAGCAAAAATATCAACTATTCAAATGACACAATAATCCCACTTGTAAAACTCCACGCAGCTGGAATAATCTTATATATTAGGCAGGGGTTGGTAGCATTGATGTCTGGACAACGGACGGCAGACAAGCGGCGCGTTTGCATAAATGTACCCATAAGTAGCCATGTACTTAGAATATTTCGCGCGACTTTTGTCGCTGGCATTTTGTAGGACACGATGGTATGTTTTTCAAAACGTGACGGAAAGATTTTAGAACGGTAGAGTATAAAAGGATTCATTTGTTCCCGGTGACTTATAAAAGGCGACAGCTTTTGCCGTCGTGTATCGCACGGCATAAAACGCCAGCATAAAGGGATCTTAGGAGGTGTTTTCCGATCAAATCTCTGGTCAAGATAGCCAGCCAATTATCTCCCATTAACTGTTTGATTATCCGATCATTATGTTGATTGGAAACATAACCGCTAAGTTTTAAAAATTAAATTCGATTTTGCATCCTTATTTAAGTGATTAATCAGAATAAACTCTGTATTTTATATATTTATTTCGAGTGTGAATTATTTTTGAGAATAATAGTGTAGAATATGGTGTCTTCACATGAAGTTTTTCAACTATGCGATGCATTTGTAGAGAATGGTTGAGGTCCAAGGTAGCCTTAGGAAATATATTAAATCTCCTTTAATCATAGATATATAAAATTAGAGATGATATTTAGACTGAGTACATTTTATTGTTTATATATTTTCATTAATATCACTAAAAAATTGCTTAGCATATTTTTCTTAAGGGCCGTGCCCGAAATTTAAAATGATTGAAACTGATAACATAGGTTGTAAATATCAGCAGCATAGGAGAAACATAAAGTTTGCACATACTAGACAACTTTAGGTATAAATTTATATAATTTCATAGTCAGATCTCCCAAATACAGTTTTTTTTGCCGGTGTTATTTAGCATGTTCGTTTTACTTTATTTTTCATATCATCTTTGCTCAGATGATCAGAGATTTTGATTCCTAATTAACTTTATTAAAAAAACTACATGGCGCCAACCCGCAAGCGAGCTATACAGACCGAGCGGCCATCACATGTTCGCGAAAATAGTGCCAACATTTATCAATATAGGGTTTCATGTGGTCAGTAGAGCCATTATATCCGTTTTATAGATAAGAGCCACTACTTATTTATTCAAGTAGCTCCTCAATTATCCTAATGAAATTGAGTTGAGCCCGTTCCAGACCTAATACTTTACAAAAAGTTATAGAAGTGGTGGGGATCGAGCCCGGGACCTCTGAATATGAAGCCAGGAACTCTGACCAATAAGGCACAGAGGCAGTCAACTTTGTTAAAACCCAAACCTTTATTGATCTAGGATCAGCCTTATTGGCAATCTGGTGAGTGTAGAATAAATTATGTTTTTGCAACCAGCAATATGTTCAAACTTCACTTTCTCAAAATGAGAAACTATTGTGCTTGTGAACATTTTTGACTCTGAGATTACTTTGAATCTTGAAGTTTATTATGTACACCCCCAAACTAAACAAAAGTATTTGTTTGTTTGTAGCGGAATACCATAAAAACAGTTTGATGGCTTTCAACCAAACTTGATATTTGTATATTGTATTGTCATAGTTCAAGGCCAAATCATAATTTTGATTCTACCTCCAAGATACAGATGACCAATTTTAGAAAATTTGAAACTTTTCGAAATTGATTTCAACAGTTTTCAATTACGTTCAAAATGTGTATCTGAAGAGATATTTACATAGTAAATAAGGATGTATGTCTGTTTTTCATATATATACAATATTATATATATATATATATGGTTAGCTTAGTAATGACTCATTTTTTATTTAATTTTATATTTTTTAAACATGATTTTAAAGATTTTGTTCAAACTGTAAATCTGGAAAGTTTGTTCTACATTATAAATAATATTTATTTGTTTATAAAATAAAAATTAATTTTAGAGTAGTTTACTGATTAATAATTATTTTAATTATAAATACTTATCCTACCATTTAATTTTTAGAAACCTATTGTCCTCTTTTTTTGTAGATTCATAACTAATTCTCCTTCCAAATAAAAGATAATAATTAATGCTCGGAATTTGTAATATATTAAGTTACTAAAAGAGAAGCATTGTTATTGAATGAATGAAATGTTTTACAGGTTCATAGCTCCCTTGATGTTTCCGATATTTATAATTCCAGTCGGGTCGGAGTCACTCAGCCGACTACAGTTTCAAAAACAGGAATTCAAAACATGGATGGGAGGGAATATGCGCATTAGCAATTTAACAGCCGCAAAGAGCAGGAAACGTGCCGCGTGATATCGATAGTAAGACATCTGTTGGGTTGGTGGTCTTGCCTTCTGGTGGGCGTACGTGTACAGTCTGTTTCAACAATAGGTACACTTCCTCACAGATGAGCTGCAGTTATATAAAACATGGAGGTTCCCCCGTCGAATATATTGATTTGTGGTTATTGCGTATTTAACATTCCGTTTCCAAACACATCACATATCAACACACGACTTACAAACTAGCTTAAGCTAAGGCAAAAACATACACACACACACCCAACTATACCACTAGTATTTGTAAGACATTTGTCTCCATACCAGTGGGCAAGCGGACTAAACGTCTGACTCATATAGTCTGGTTTGTTGGTGACAGAGAGGTCAGATTAAAACTTAACATAATTATATTTAGCTAGCTGCAACCCTCTTCGGTGGTCGCACGATCCAAAGCGTCACTCTAGCAGTAGACTACACTACTAATGACGGGGAGATTGAGGTTAGAATCTTGGTTGGGTGTACTAAGGGTGATATTTCCAAAATAGTTTTCCACTATTCCTCTATACAAATGTGGATACACTTCCTTTAAATACAACCTTCATCTTTAAAACCGTTAGTATAGTTAAAATATAAGCGTATAACCCGAACAGGTAGTAAGACGCGGTGCTAAAAAGAAACTACAGTAGCCCCATGGCTTCTTTGTTGCTGGCTGACGGCTTTGAAAAGTTACCAGACCAAATTATATATCCCTACGCCGAACCATATGATCTGCAAAAACATGTGTTTAGCAGCTTTCACTTCTGACGATCAAAATTTAGGTATATATCTAAATGTTGACTGTTAGAAGTCAGCTGTAAGCTGTCAGTCAGCACCAAAGAAGCCATGGTGTTACTGTAGCTTCAAGTGTCCGGTGTTACTAGGGTGAAATAAGTTTTCTTTTATTCCTTGGGACTTAAGGTTTAAAATTTTCCTTAGAGAATAATTTCACTTGAAAATTAATTGTTACACACTGCCTAATAGTCACGTGGTATAAGGCATTAGGGTTGCCATATTTAAAAACAAACTACACCCGAAGAGCACACTTCACTTTCTTTGAGGAAACACGCCTATTCCAAGTTTCATCTCGCTATTTTTGTCGATTTTAGCAAAACCCTAGCAGTGGCTACTGAGTCTAAGGTTTAATCAAGTCTATCATTATAATTGGAAGTAAAATAACTGTGTGCACATTCTCAAGATTCTCAAAGCACACAATTTGCTAAGCTTTCACATTCTATTTTTATTTTTATTTTGAAGCTATCTACATAGATCGTCAATTGGTTTAAGGTGTGTTCAACCAAGATAATATACACAAGATGGACACACTAAGATTCCTTAGTGATGTAATTCAAAGCCACAGTTAAAGTTTTTATTTTATTTTTTAGTTAACCGATCTCATGTTCAAGCGGTCTAAGACTTTAGAGTAAAAAAATCCATAGAAGTAAGAGAAAAAATACGCATTTTTTGTACACCCCCCAGGTTTCTTAAGTGGATTAAATATAATCTTTCTAGCTCTATTAGAGTTACCCGCACCGGTTGTCACGTGGTTTAAGGTGGGGATGTAGGGGACGCGAGAAAATATCAGTGTTTTTGCAGTTTTTACAGCAAAACTGTTTTTGGCCAAAATAATTAAAATATTTCTTCAGTAGCAACGTTTAGTTTAATTTTCTTCACACGGTGATATCAACAGTTATTGATTATCTGTCACAAGCATAGCGGTATTAGATGATAAACCTTTAAAATGAAGAGAAAAAGTGGTGATTAAATTCCAGGACATCCTTGACATATATTCAACAACTGTTGAGGTCACACTGTGAAGAAAATTAAAATAAATGTTGCTACTGGACCAATATTTTAATTAATTTGCCCAAAAAGTTTTTACATAAAAACTGCAAAATCACTTACCTTTTTTCACGTCCCCTCCCACCTCACCTTAGGTGGTCAAGCTCTGAATATAAACATTAAAAAATATAACTTTTCCAAGGTGCACAGCTTGAAGTTACGCTAAGTATGTCAGCCTAAACAAAGTTTCAATCAATTACCTTTAGTTTATGACTATGAGCTACCTGAATTGACGGAAAATCAGTCCAAGGTGTCAGGCTCACAAAAGTACGTGTGTACACATACGGTAGCGAAAAAAATATCAATTACAGATTCTTAGATTTCCTACGATAGTAAATCAAAGTTTCATATTTAAAGCTATCTGGATTTTGGAGTTACCCAAACTGGAAGTCAAGCGGTCTAAATCATTACTCTCTAAATAAAGGTAAAAGTAAAAAAATAAAACACTCCCAAAGTGCACATCCTTAGGTTTCCCTAAGTACATAGGCAACGTTTCTTGCTCTTTAAGTTACAGCGTTTACTCACAAATACACATTCTGTTTTATTTATGTAATTATTTCCTTTACCGCCCTAGAGTATCAGATGTCTTTTAATAGGAAGTCATATGTGTGGATGTTTAGTTATGTGACCTTAAGAACAAATCGTTATCTATGTGTAGTTTTTGTTGGCAAAAAAAAGTTAGTTACCTACTAATCTGAATACGAAACAACAAACTAAACTGTTATTTCTCTCAGGAGTTAATATTGAATTAATGTATTCTGTAACTACTATTTAGATTTGAAGTTGATTTGGAAATCAATCTACACGTAAAACAAAATTATACTAGTCAGTAGTGCACTATACTAATTATAGTGGGCCTTGGTGGTCTTGGTGTAAAGGGCTGGCCTCAAGACCCCATGTTCATGGGTTCAAACCCAGCTGGCGTCAACGTATTCTTACTTAGCAATGAAAACCTATAGCACAACTTCCTTCGGAGGGGAATTAAAGCCGTTAGTCCTATGTCGGTTGTGGTATGTGAAAGATCTCTGGAAGGTATATGAAAATACTAGAGATGGGATACTCGAATCCCTCGAATCCTATGGTATTCGTGAGATTTGAGATTGTGAATTATATAATATCTATTGTGTATTTGGGAGAGTAACGAAATCAGAAAAAGGACAAAATTGTATGAATATAATCAATTTTCTAAAAAAAAGTTTTCTCTTTGCTGTTTAAGATGTAATATACATTACTAACAAAATATCACTTGTCAATGGTACTAAGCCTCAAACAACTTTTTTTTTAAATTGAAAATTAAATATTTTCACTTTTACTAAAATTGTGTATTTTTGAAGATTCGATGTTCCGAATTTGGATTCGAGAATCGAAAGAAAATTTAAGAGTTGGATTATAGATTCGTATTTGAGAAATATAGATACATAATATTAGAAAAACCATCAATAATTGTATTTATTTTAGAGGGAAATATATTTACATAAAATGTCCATCCTTATAGTATAAGGAACACTCCAGTGAAAATTTTGTCTAAATCGGTTCAGCGGATCTCGAGTTCATGGCAAGCCTACAAACACGTAAACAAATATCTATATTAGATAAGTGAACGATATTTAACTCTCCAATGTATACAATTCAAGTTCCATTATATAATATTTTGACCTTCACTTTCAACCCAGGATAAGTTTATGGACAAAAACCAGGTTTTGTTGATAAACCTGATGTTTAAAAAACGAGCTATTCCGAAGGAGCTGGCTTTTAAACACCTTTCTCCGTTTCATATGATGTATGAACCACTGATTTTTTTTAAAAGAAAGCAGGACAAACTGAAGCTAGCCTTGGCATAGTTTTTTTTAGAGGTAGTGAAGAAAAACTGTGTCAGATTTTATTCTTACTGAGCGACCCCTCCCTGAGGGTTGTGGAGTCTAGTCAAATCACAAGTGGGACTCTGTTTACCCCGTCACCAGGTACGGATGTGTAATAATTACTCCTATTGTGTTTCCCATAGTCACAGGTATGATGTGTAATCGGCACTCCGTTTGAGTTTCCAATAATAATGGTATACAGAATCTATAGGTAGGCCTACTCCGCCTAAGTTTCAATAGCACTGTTATACACTATTTTCTGTTTACTAATATAATTATGATACATTCTTTCAATGCGCTTTTTCTTGACGATGACAAATTCAAAAACCAAACTTTAATATCACCCACAGACTTTCAAAATTCTCAAAAAATATTTGTTTTATGTTAATTTCAAGTATCTTGTTTATTCCTGTCGGTATTACTTGAGCTTTACCTTTATATATATATATATATATATATATGTGTGTGTGTGTGTGTGTGTGTGTAAGCCTGTCTAATTTTTAATCTAATTAATTTAAGCTACATATTAAAATATTAAACAATAAACAAAGTAATTATAGGCTTATTTTGTATCTACAAGTCGAAGATAAGATTTAGAGAATTGTAATATCAGATTAGTTGTTTGGTTTATTGCTGCACAGCAAACGTTCAATTCCAGACAATTTCACTGAGATTTAAATTTGATTACTACCTCCACTGTAAAGTTGTTTCAAAGCCACAAAGAAGGATGGTCCTGTTTTGTTTTTTAATTTGCAGCAGAAATCCTTCCCCTTGAGTAAGGAAAAGATAAAAGAAGGAATTTGTTTTGCCTGACAAATAAGGAATCTTGGCGCAGACAAAACTTTTGATTCTACTCTAAATGAAGTTGAACCAGCAGCTTGAACATCGTTCAAAGATGTCTACAGAAATGTATTGGTAAACAATAAAGCAAACAACTAATAAGAAATTGTGGGAAAACTTTAACAGTCATATGACGCAATGGGGTGCAACATGTCGCTAAAGATTCACTTTTTACACACACATTTGGTTTTCTTCCTGCAAAATATTGATTTTGCTAGTTACGAACATGGACAACGTTTTCACCAAGTCATTGCTGCTATGAAAAAACTGTACCAAGGGAAGTAGAGAGCTAACAAGCTGGCAGATTACTTCTAAAGTGGTGGTTTCCAACCATTTTCATATCGCGGTCGTTTTATATCCTCCACCTTACGAGGGGAAATTAAAAACTTACGCACACACATCTAGTATTCGACGTAGCCCTGTTCATAATAATAAAAGAAAAAGTCAAATAGTAATGGGAAAAAAAACACATGAGTTTAGGTCAATTGTGAATAGTGAATAATTTTTTTAATATTTGGGGTCGTCCACAGATTACGCAAGAGTTATTTTGGGGAGAAGGAGAGAAGAGGATTCAGTATGTTCGTACATGTTCTTACGAGGGGAGTGGGGTCTCCGTAAAGGTTTATTATCAAGGTTTATGGTGAGACAAAATTTAAAATAAATTTTGAAAGAAAATTTATATATTAATTATAAAATTTCCCTTATATTTAATTTAACCATAATTTTATCAAGTGCCTTATCTGTAAATCCCGTTGTATAGGGTAAAAACCCCACAATGACACCAATATGTGGTATACCCGAACGTCTTTATGATCCCCAGGATGTGAAGGCCTGTCTTCTAATCCCGATGTATAAAAATCCCGCTTCTGATACACCAACTTTCAATGGTGCACGCTAATAATCACCCGATGTGAGGGGAGGGGAACCTTAAAGTTTGTAATTGCTGTGTTGAATTGTTACCGAACTGTCAGGGGCCTTGTTTCGATGTCTGAGGACAAGTGTAATATAGTCACTGTAATATGTGAAGTTCATCTATGATAGTTCAATGAATGTCCGACGAATAATACTATTATTAGGTTTATTAAATAAAAGTGCAATGATACACAGTCGCCATAGTGACGTGCGTCAGGTCCGACCATTCCCGGTCATCTGTAAGCTTAATTCACAATTTATAATTCGGTCTAAGTCCTCAATCCATTTTGAAGGGGTGTCACACAACACGCACGTGGCCATTTATTAAGACATATACGCTCGGCAACTGCCCATACTAGACTGCCCATATCTAACTCTGTCTTAACCAAGTCATAACCACTGTGTTATCCCCTGTCTTAACCATTGTCTAACCACTGTCTTAATCCTTATTGTACTCGTGGCGCTTAAGGCACGACGTCGCTGAACTCACAAATTTTCACGACATACTCTACAATATCTGTCTACAACAACTGTCTAGAACTCTCTTTCCTAGAACCAAATGCCATAAACTCTGTGTGTCACAAGGATTTGAATCCCGGCGGGATGTATTGAGAATGTTTTTTCCTAAATGGTTTCGAAATTTAACTCTCTTTGGGTGACCTGGTGGTCTAGGGGGTAAGGTGTCGGACTTCTGTGCTGGGTTCCAGGGTTCAATCCTCGATCCCGGCACAGATTTATCTGATTGCCAAACCCTTCCTTCACCTCTGACAAGACGTGTATTAATAAAAACTTATGAATGTGGGGAATGCCAGGCCTCCACCGTGGTTCGGATTCCATGTTAAACTGTAGGTCCTCCATTTCATCTCACAATCACCTTACCATTACACATTAGCGTAAGCGCGTATAACCCGAACGGGTAATAAGACGCGGTGCTAATAATAATAATAATAAATCTAACTATCCATCGTCCATACAAATGTGGATACACTTCCTCTAAACTCTACCCTGACCATTCATCTAGTATAACACGGACGGATTAAACACAGAAGAAATAAAAAATTAATTGATAAACTAGACGAACACTTGCGTGGGAATAGTTTTTATTCCCCGTCTTACCACCCATGCGAGCTGTGTGCATTTAGAGCACTTAAGAGGAAATGAGCCTGTATTTTCGTGAAGGGAAATTTAAAACGCATTTAAGAAAGCCCACCGATAGAATATATAGTAGGGTTTGAACTTAAACCTCATCACCAGCAAACCCGACCCGATTAGACTAACGCCATAGTCCGCAGGCCCAGTGGTACTAGTAGTTAGTATATTGTCCTATTGAAAATACCTGATGTGATGTATTATTGTCCCCTCCTGTTTGAATCTTTTGAGAAAATTAACGATCTTTGGTCGACGTCGGTGGTCTTGGAGTAAAGTGCTCACCACGAGACCCGAGGATCGTGGGTTCAAACCCAGCAGGAATCGACGGGTTTTTCTTTAACAATAAAAAATCCGAAGAACAAACTAACTTCTTTAGGAGGTGAAGTAAAGCCATCGGTCCCCTGTTGAGTGTGACGAGTAAAATAACCCTGGAAGGCATGTGAAAATACCCTTCCCAGCAAAATTGGTAGCCCCTGTTGCGCTCGCTCATAGGTATAATCAATCAGTTCAGCAAGTGCACGTTAAATACCTCAAATAAATAATAATAATAAAAACTAGTTTCGAAATAAATTTTAATTCCAATTACACTTCCAAATAAACATCTTAGGGTTATTCATTGTTTGTTAATCTTCCCTCGGGACATTAATCTGGCAACCATGGTTGAAAAAAAGTAATACATCTGTTTTAGTTTCAAAAGGGTTAATAAAAAAACTTGACCACACTAAAAACGCTCAAGGAGACGCAATAGAAAAGTAAAACCATGGCGCCTAGGCCTAAATATAAAATAAATATAAACTAAAATATAAACATGATATAAAAAAACGTTTTAAATTGCACAGTTGACGAACACATTTATTTATTTAATATTTATTTTAATATATTTGGTCTAACATAGTTAATTTTTAATAATAGTAGAATCCTGAATCAGTGGACACGCAGACTATTGCATCAAACTCCTCATGTGTAGTTTGATGAGGCCATTGAGATCATAGTTCAAATCTAGGCAAGGTGAGATGAGTTTTTTTCCTTAAATGGTTTTCCATTCTCCCCTACACTAATGTGTGTACATTTACTCTAGAATTTAACAGAGATATTCCATACCCCATTAGTGCAGATATCCGGCGAGCCTGGACTGGTAGTAAGATTAGCTTCAAGCGACGTCCAAGATATAAAGTGTACGCACCTCTTCGTGTCTCAGTAACGTCAACGCATGTCGTGACTCACTTGTCTTGTCACTTCAGTGGTCCGGGTATCACTGAAAACTGACCCGGGTCACACATACTCTCTGGCGAGGAGCGGGCAGGTACCGTTACACAAGCGCTTTTGGTGGTCCCTGGCAGCAGACCTCCGACCAGTCGACACACTAGCTGGGCCGTCCTCAATATGTAATAGAGGAGGGAGGGGTATCATCCTTTGGCCGGCTAGTTCTTTTGACCGTCTGTGTCACCACACTTTCAAATATTCAACATATTAGCTGGGCCGTCTTCAATATGTAATAGAGGAGGGAGGGGTATCATCCTTTGGCCGGCTAGTTCTTTTGACCGTCTGTGTCACCACACTTTCAAATATTCAACATATTAGCTGGGCCGTCCTCAATATGTAATAGAGGAGGGAGGGGTATCATCCTTTGGCCGGCTAGTTCTTTTGACCGTCTGTGTCACCACACTTTCAAATATTCAACATATTAGCTGGGCCGTCCTCAATATGTAATAGAGGAGGGAGGGGTATCATCCTTTGGCCGGCTAGTTCTTTTGACCGTCTGTGTCACCACACTTTCAAATATTCAACATATTAGCTGGGCCGTCCTCAATATGTAATAGAGGAGGGAGGGGTATCATCCTTTGGCCGGCTAGTTCTTTTGACCGTCTGTGTCACCACACTTTCAAATATTCAACATATTAGCTGGGCCGTCCTCAATATGTAATAGAGGAGGGAGGGGTATCATCCTTTGGCCGGCTAGTTCTTTTGACCGTCTGTGTCACCACACTTTCAAATATTCAACATATTAGCTGGGCCGTCCTCAATATGTAATAGAGGAGGGAGGGGTATCATCCTTTGGCCGGCTAGTTCTTTTGACCGTCTGTGTCACCACACTTTCAACTATTCAACATATTAGCTGGGCCGTCCTCAATATGTAATAGAGGAGGGAGGGGTATCATCCTTTGGCCGGCTAGTTCTTTTGACCGTCTGTGTCACCACACTTTCAAATATTCAACATATTAGCTGGGCCGTCCTCAATATGTAATAGAGGAGGGAGGGGTATCATCCTTTGGCCGGCTAGTTCTTTTGACCGTCTGTGTCACCACACTTTCAACTATTCAACATATTAGCTGGGCCGTCCTCAATATGTAATAGAGGAGGGAGGGGTATCATCCTTTGGCCGGCTAGTTCTTTTGACCGTCTGTGTCACCACACTTTCAACTATTCAACATATTAGCTGGGCCGTCCTCAATATGTAATAGAGGAGGGAGGGGTATCATCCTTTGGCCGGCTAGTTCTTTTGACCGTCTGTGTCACCACACTTTCAACTATTCAACATATTAGCTGGGCCGTCCTCAATATGTAATAGAGGAGGGAGGGGTATCATCCTTTGGCCGGCTAGTTCTTTTGACCGTCTGTGTCACCACACTTTCAAATATTCAACATATTAGCTGGGCCGTCCTCAATATGTAATAGAGGACGGATGGGTATCATCTGTTGGCCTTCTAGTTCTTTTAACCCTCTTTGTTACCACACTTCTAATCACTCAACATACTAACTAGTCCGTCCTTGTGACATATTGGGTGTTAAAAGTGTAAGTATTACCTTTGACAATCCATTAATACTCTTATAGGAAAAAACAAACGAACTACATGTTACAGGTTACCAGAACTTTATTAATATCATAACGCTCAAAGATGAGCAAGATCAAGTTCGTATTCAAAAATCAGGTTTGCGGGTTAAGTGGAGGGAGATCTGGTATCGAATCCCAACAGGGTGTACTTAAGGTGTTTTTTCTAGTGGATTTCACTTTATTCCTTCATGCAACTGCGTGTACATTTCCTATATATTATGTCTTCTTTATTATTACCACACTAGTATTATTATTGGAGGGAGATTTTCTTGACGTATGCTAATACGTGGTGGGGGAAAAACCAAACAATATAATATCTCACTTATGTCCCGTGGCCACAGACAAAGAAATAACTTCTCTGTGCCCGTGGCTCAATTGTTAGAGTTTTCCATACCTTGTTCGGTAGCCCCACGGTTTCAACCATCAGTCCCGCGATATACTCAATTATTATAGATGGGTGGGTTTGGGTTCGAAACTTGACCCCTGGTGTTAGCGATAATAGCGTATGAACAATGTGATTGTTACTGCCCTGTTCCCAGGGTGGGGGTGGTTCTCCTCTGCTCTTCTTGCCACCCTCGACGGTGTCTGTGGCCGGTGAGGTTGCCGGGGGTGTTCGCCGCCTCACAGGGGCGGGGGTGTACGGCCGTGCGGCCAAGTTCCGGCGTCAAAAGAAGGCAGCCAAGACGCTGGGCATCGTGGTGGGCGGCTTCCTGCTATGTTGGTTCCCGTTCTTCGTCATTCTACCCATAGGTACTCCTCTGACTGGTTGTGGATTTGTTTGTATGTCATTTTTACAACTCTGTGCTAATGTATATGGTGACAAGAGAAGGTTAATTTACCTTAGCGATAACACGTTTTTATTTTATGTTCTGTGTGTATACCATGGTTTTAATAGAAATCCCATTTTGAAATGCCTAATTTCCTACCAGAACCCTATTTAATAATAGTATTTTGGTAGTATAACAGCCTTTCAAAACGGTAGCTCATTCTGGAAGGCTGTTATCCTACCAAAATACAATTTAGCTGCAGAATTATGGTCATGGGTGTGACCATATGGTGGTATGGGGGCTGCTGCCCCCCCCCCCTTCCCCCACCTCCACACTTAATCAAATAATTAAATTTAAATATTTAACTAAAAGGAGAAATAAAATGTACGAGGGAAAGCTAAATTTTTACATAATAGGTTTTGGAGTCCCTTAAATATGGCAATACGTACCACAATAGTATGCCTTTATCAAGCTCGTCTCTTACTCTAAGTTGATCAACCTGTACATTAAATTAAATTTGATGTGTTCATTTTAGCGTTCGCAAACTCAAAAATTAAATTTGTAAAAATAAAAAGAAAGTAAAAACTCTCAATTAAATAGGGTTTTTACTTTTATTTATAATTTAAAACTTTTCCATAGTATTTTTACATATTTTAAAAATAATAATAGATGTACATTATTCTATAATGATAGAGCTGATATGATATTTGGTGAACATATTCCGTGTCATTTTCTTGAAAAAGTATCGTTTATTTTGGTCAATTTGTCAAAATATTTGAAATTTAAGTACTCGCTGAGGTTACTTGGATGTTTTTGTAGCACATTCGTTCCCACTATACAAGCATTTAAGATGTATTTTGCATTTTGCATTCTGCACAAAGCTGCAGTCAGTACAGCCAAAGCCTTATTGTAAGAAGTGCCTTTCGATGTTCAGATGGTATCTGATCACAAGGAGCTAGTAGAAGAAAACAAAAAGATCTTGATGTCGATAATCTCCACCGTTATGTTTTATGGTACTCATTATTCGCTTCTGATGTGAAAAGAACAACATAGAGGTGTATTTAAAGGCCTTATCAATTTATGAATTGATGCCGGTGACCATGAACTGAAATATCAGTTTTATAAGTCTACTAATAAAAAAAAAGAAGCGACATATGTGTCCCCTCAAATCCAGGATGAAATTGTTGATATATGCGGGGCTGTTATAATGTTATAAAAGTTGACATAAGAGAAGATGTGAAGAAGGTGTAGTAGTTGATGAGTCAGCTAATATATCAAGGAGGGAACTGTTGTTCATCGGCTTTCGCTTCTTCAACGACAAGAAAATTAACTGTCGGAAGGAGTTTGTAGGTTTTGTGGAGCTTACTGCCTTCGACGCCACCACGATAGCAATAGACAGGTTCATGGAAGAAAAAGGATCTGACCTGGAGAAAAGTGTAGGCCATGGTTATGAAGGGGGTTTGGCTATGGCTGGCAAGAACAGTGGCGTGGAAACAATTTTAAGAAATAATTATGAGGAAGACTTTTTTTCCATTGTACATCACACAAAATGAATATAGTAGAGAATGACTTGAACAGTGTTCCAGAAATACACAACACCATCTCCACTATCAAGGACGTCATAACGTTCTTAAGAGAGACAGTGTTGAGAAGAAAATACGCTTTAAACAACCACTCCTCTGTGAGACTCGATGGTCCCAAAATTATAAAAATATTGCAGTTTTCAATTAGCATTTTGTGAGCATCGTTGAAGGTTTGGAGAGATTTACACTAGAAGGAAATGGCAAAACGAGGAAACAGGCATTCCAGCTATATAATGACGCTACCAAAGCTCAAATCATGGTTGCTGTCGCTCTTATAGCCAAGTGTTCTGCCTTATTCGAGCCTGTGGAAAATGCTCTACAGTATAAATACCTGGACCTGCTTCAATGTTTACAGCACATCAAATGGACCCTTGGAATGATAACTCAGTGCAATGTTGAAGGCCAAGTTGCTACAGAGATGGTAGAGGATGCCTAAGAGATTACTGAGGAAGTTAGAAATGAATTGATAGTGTCGAGATATGTTGAAAGACAGAAACGTCGCTCCAGCCCTCCAGCGTCCAACCTTTTAGAGTACTGGAAGATATACTTAGTAATTCCTTACTTGGACTCTTTAGTATCTTTGTTGGATCAACATTTTTTCAGAAGAACATTCACCTGCTTTTTAACGTTTGGCTTCACACCCCCTTATCATATCATGTTGGAGATGACCATTCATGACTTCAAGATTAAAAACAAGCAGTTATCGAGTTTTTATAAGTTGCATGACTTTGATTCCGAAAGTGAACTATGATACACCACGTGGAAGGAGGAAAAATCACACTGCCAAAAGAGCTGAACATATCAGACCTAGGAAAAGGGACGGAAATCTTTTACCCTACCTCAAAAAAAAGGCTCTTCTCCCTTTCCGTACTGTAGAGTGGTCATTGATTATCTTGCGGAGGGTAAAGACCTGGTTAAGGTTGACAATCACAGGAAAGCCTCTCAATGCCTTACTGATTATGCACCGAAAAAACTACATTGGAAAAAGAGGGTTAATTTGAGAAGGCGGTGCTAAAAAGGTTTTCAGCAAATCTAAGTACACTTTTTTTATTTTAAGATTTCTTTGATAAGACGTTCTTTGTAATTTTGCATCCGAGAAAATTAGTCTGAATTGAGAACTTTATGTAAATTTGCATAAAAAAACTTGTTTTGGCTTAGATTTTTTTAATAAAATGAAAAATGCTGTTTTTTTAATTTCTCAAAATATACTCGTTAACAGCATGAAAGGTACTCCTGATATTAATTTTTATTTAACTTCCTAGTTTTCAAATTCCTGAATATTTTGAAAGATATTTCTGAGCACTTGCTTGGGCGTAACCAGGATGGGACAGGGTTAAATGTAGAGCTAATGTGTTGCTTTTTTAGTTCTTTTAGTCAGTGGCGGCTCATGTATAGGCACTGTGGAACTGCAGCACCCCCTATTTCCACTTGATATTATCGATAACATTTATATAATGAGTACTTTTTTCTTCAATTCTTTCTTTATTTTTGTAGTAAAATATATGTTCCTCAAGCTTAATATCAGTACTTCAGTAGCCATCCCCCAGTTTATGAAAAAGATACAAAAATCTGTGTATGGAACTGTGCGCTTCACAGTGCCAGTGACGTGGTGTTTGACTATTGTGCGCTTGCGCACATAGAAGGGGATGGGGGGGAAGCCGGGACTGCCAGTTAGAGAGAGTGCTGTTGCTCTCGCAGTTCCGGCTCTGGCATGATAGTGGAAGGAAGTTTTTTTTACTCAGCGTGTGTTGTGCTTAAAAATCGTGTACCATATTCTTGAATGTGATAAAGAATAGAATTAGATTATTATCCTACTTCCAGCTATTTTATTTTATTCATTTTTTTTCAGTTCTTTTATTTAACAGAAAGACTAAATTCACTGGCAGTACTTTCAATTGAGAAAAACTTCCTCAATTGTCATCCAGAGATCAAGGAGAAAATTATTGAACTTTTTGAGCAAATTCAACAAGAAGAATGGATTTCATGTTTAAATGAATAGATCAAACTTTAACTGTAACAATTTAAGTTAAAGTAAGTAAACAAGTTTTTTTTGTTAAGATTTTATCAAGTTCCCGAATAAATTTTCTTTTTATACATGTTTTTTTCCTTTTACACAAATTTAAAACAAAGGCTAAACATTTTCTGGAGCAGCACCTCCACTGCCTTCAGTATTGCATTACAGGTTGATCGTAAAGTTGACCCTCCCCCGGAAAAAATCTTGCCAATGCTCTTGATTTTGGTACTAATTCAGACCTTCAAGAATGGAATTCCTACGAACATCAGGGTGTTGTGTGTATATCATTAATTTTTGTATGCATCTCTATGTTATACATGCATATAATGTATGTTTGTAATTACAATTTGTTTACCCTGAAAGAAATCAAGCTTATTTTGCATATTTCCACTAAGGTGCAGCCTACACGAGAGATCCAACGAGTAGTCCGTCAGGTTACGACTGCAAACTATCACTGTAAACAGAATATACATGCATGGAAAATTACATTTTTTTTTTTAAATTTGTAATTGAGAACATTGACCTTTGTTTTTAAAATGGTGATGTTTATCAGAATTATTACCAGGACAATGGTCTCCTAGAAATGAGATCTTAATAATGTCAAGAGTTGAGATTACTATTGTTGGTTTTTAACTAGGAAGTTGGTTTCCATGGGATCCTAACATTCCGATACGGTTTGTTCACTTGTGGTGATTTTCTTTTTTTTTACTGTTTAGCAGTTGCATGTCATAAAATAACAAAATAATTAAGTATTCAAGCCATAAACATAAAAAAAATTACCACTAAAACTGCAATGAATAAATTGCACATTCTTTAGAAACATATTAAAGAGTATTTTATCTCTAGTGATATACCGATCCTTACGATTGAGTGAAAATGTTATCCCTGGACCAAAGTTTCGACGCGATGTACAAACAACTGGAGCTGGACGAGTCCCGCTACGAGATCCTTAAGCAGCATATTGACTACATCAAGATGCTATACACAAACGTCAGTAGCGGACCTGTCGTGAGACTTAAATCCAGCACCACTGAACAGGAGGTCCACCCGTCAACGAATCTAGTCGCTGATGGAAATTCAGCGATGGCAAAAGAGTCTGAAAGAATTAGAGACGTAACTTGCGAAACAGTTGACCTGGGTGACAGCACTTGTAATCATTCAAACGTATACCCTGGTGAAGTTACAATAACTAGCTCGGGGGAATCATTTAGAAACTGCCCTATCGAAAAAGTTCTTGAGACAACTCCTACAGAACCTTTGAACAAGAGACCACAAAAATGCAACCATAGTAACAAATGTAGCTCAACTTATTCGACTGAGTCTTCAGATGATAAACGCGAAATGAGTAAAAATTATCCGGTACAAGGTACTGATGAGCCTAAAGAACAACATCCTTCTTGTGATTCAATCCAAACTATTTCTAATGAAAACAAAGATTGTGGCGT
The DNA here is from genome assembly GCA_901482245.1 of Timema douglasi. Classification (NCBI taxonomy): domain Eukaryota; kingdom Metazoa; phylum Arthropoda; class Insecta; order Phasmatodea; family Timematidae; genus Timema; species Timema douglasi. Next base: position 79,427 of record CABEEJ010000057.1, read on the forward strand.
GGGGTTTTTGTGTGAGGGGCAGATGTCGAAACGAAAACGATCTTTTGAAATCGAAGTCGCGAACGCTGTTCCACCTGATACCGGTGAGGCAGAGGAAGAGCAGTCAACTATAAGCACGAGGTCTGCCGATAGCCAACTCTTTAGCTCAAGATTTCTATCGCCTTTGCAGTCTGAAGATGAAAGGCGAGGTAAGAAATGGGCTAGTAAGTTGCTTTCCCCCCTAAAAGATGTCGGGGAATACATCACGAATATATCCACAAATAGAACATGGACAATTTCCCCCAGAAAGTCTTCAATACACGGTGAAGTCACACTTTCAGATATGACAAAGAAATCTTCTCGTTTCCGATACAAAAGACAGGCATCGTCTAAAGACCGCTCGACGCAGACGCAAATTAGCTCTAAAATTACTAACGATCAAAAATATTCCAATAATAAAAATACAATATATAACCATAGAGAGTCAAACATTGGAGACCTAACGAAAAACAAACCTTATAAAACCAGATTGAAGACTAAACAATCCACGGAGGGCATCCAGAGAAAGATCAACAGCAGAGTTGTGAAAAGTTGCGACACGTTTTGTGAGGTGGTTCCCAAGAAGGAGCTTCGGAGCCGTGCGATGTCCACTGGTCAAGGTCAGGCCCCATCCCCACCCACACTTCGCCGCACCAAAAATGTCAGTGACATTAATCACAGAAGTGCGCGGGGGTCTGATGACAGCGGAACCACTCAAGTACCTTCCTCGTCATCTTCACGGTCAAAAAAAGATCCCCATTTCACTTGGAAACCATTGGAAATAAATAACTCCATGGGACCAAAGCAGGAGAGAAATAAAAGGACGAATAAAGTTTGTAATAAGGTTAAACTTAATTCGTCAAAATGTTCAGATATACTGGAGTGTGGTAATTCTTGCAAACAACCTATATCTAATGTCCCAAATGTATTGGTCTCCAAGCAGTTGGTCGTAATAGATAAAAACATCGCAAACTATAAACAAACCTCTTGTGACCAGAAGAGCGTGGAATTTTCTAAAAAATTAATAAATGTTGAGCTTTCTGATAAGGAGTATTTTAAGAATGTAGATTTCAAGACCATCCCTTTTGTGGCAGGCAGGTCGACTGCCCCTAGTCACAACTTGAAGCTAAACGTACAGCAGACTCGGCACAAACTGAAATTGTCAAAACCTGAAGGAAAGCTATCCCAGGTCAGTACAAATGTCAGCAATGAAAGCCTTCTTCCTCAGACCTGCAATACACCCAAAATTATAGGCAGGAGAAAATCGCATTGTCCTTTATTGAACAGGGAAAGGCTTCTTGGGAGAAAATCTTACCGTGATACACCCAACCAAGAAGTTTTTGTCGATGTTTGCGATAAACACGTAACCAACAAGGCTTCTTTCAAAATTATTCCGAACAAAGATGATCAAGAAACAGATGATTATCATAAAAAAGAAGACATCTGGATTGTTAAACAAAGAGAATGTGTAAACTATGAAAGGTCAAAGAAAGAGAGAAGAACACACAGTTGTGATTGTTCTATGAGGAATCATTTGCGTTATCACAAAGTGTTGGAAGAGTTCCAGGATCGTGGAGATCAGAACTCTCTTGGGTACAAATTTCCTCAAAAGAGAGGTCCTATTATCCCGAGACATAAGGAAGCTCCAAAGTTAGCCTTTGTCAACCGATCTATTGAGCACAGCTCTACCACTTCTGAAAAGAACGGGGTGCCACCACCAAAGAAGTCCGGCGATAAATGTTTGAAAGAGAAAGATAGAGGGGCAAACTACCCAGAAGATGCCAAAAGTCTTGGAGTCTTGCTACAGGATTTGTACGAAGATTTCTCCCGGCTGCACCTCAAATACGAGAGCTTACGGGCAGATTCCCCAGAGGAAGATGGAAACATGCTGGAAGAGCTATGGCGAATGGAGGAAGAGCTGGAGGCGAAAGAGGAGGAGATAAGTGTTGTAACGTCATTGTTTCAGGAGGTGAAGTCACTCAAAAGCCAAGTGCAGGCCTTGAAGAGAAGAGCCAGTGCCACTAGTGTCATTGCGTCCTCCCCTCACCATGCCAACTCACAATCTGCATCTTTAACCCGGACGAAGAGGCTGATTCAAGACATTCAACACTTTCAGACGAATAAATGATTGTTTTATTTATTTTAAGCTATTATCATAAATTATTCGTTTTAGTTCATTTGTAATAAAATTATGTTGTCTTGAAATATTAGGTTAATGTATTATGACATTCATGGTTTTTGGAGTAAAGGCATCTCTAAAAAAATATTGGTCTAGCTGCTACCCTCACATCATGAGGATAAGGGCTAGCGACTGCTGCCTGTAACTCACAAAGCATAATCAGCCCTTTCGCAGATGACCTAGCTTGGCGTAACTGTCAAGGTGGATATTCTGAGTCGGGCAACAGCCGAACGGTGGTCCAGCTGCTACGATGACTACCGATTACCTTAGTATGACCATGAGAGCACCTCAAACAAAACTGTGCATAGCAGTACTTATCAACCTTTTTACCGGGGTGGCCACCTTTGGCACAGCTTTTATAATTCGACCTTCCTTTGGTATAAGAAGTCTTTATACCCATCCTTTATGAGCTATGAAAACATTTAGTAGAAGCAATAGTAATAAGAAAAAAATCATTATTCAAAGGTAAGACTTCAAGCTTTCAGGCCACATGGAGGGTACAAATAAACGCCCTTTTATTTCTTCCCAAATGTAATGGGTCTATATTTAAATGTCATATATTTGTAAAGATATATTCATTTTATGTTAGAGCACAATTTATTAAAATAATGAGTTACTGTGTGAAGTAAAAATTAGTAGAGAGGACAATCCAATGTAAAGATAATAATCACCTTGTATAATCACCCGTTGGAGCAGCCACCTAAGTCAAGAGCACTATATGCACGGCTATTATCCCCATTCATGGGAGTGTTGGAATATCATAGAGTAGGAAATAAGCGCTCTTCTTATTACTTGTGTTCCCAGATGCAGCCTGTTCTTCATGCGATCTTTCCGGCATTCCCTTCAACTTTGCCTTCTGGCTGGGTTACTTCAACAGCTGCATCAACCCGTTCATATACGCCTGCACGTCAAGAGAGCTGCGGCGGGCGTTCCACGGAACTATCTGTGGGAGACACCGTTCACTTCGTCGGCAACCGACATCTCTACTGTACCGGACTCGTGCTCCCAGCGTCACTAGCAACATCAGCGTCAACGTGCACCAGGCGAGGTGACCACAAGGAGTTCAACTACAGAGCTTACCCACGAGCAGAGATTACTAAAACTTTAACGATCTGAAAACAGATAAATGTTTAACTATTTATTTTTTATATACAAACAACAAATTACGTTCCTATTTAGGTTCTCATTATCTAAGATGTCTTATTCACACTCTTCTAACACGACTGCTTCTAATATTGCAACAAGGCCAATCAACAAAATTAGTAAGTACATAGCTTTATTTGGCAAGAGATGACGACTAATGGTTGCTCTACAATTATTGGTGTCAGCCTGGTCGTAAAACGCGTTTGGTTTTCTACTTTAAAAGGCAGTTTTTATCCTTAGATGGTAGACAATATACAACCAAATATACGACAAGCGAGAGAGACTGATTTTAGGCAAGTCATTGTTGTGGTAACAAAACTGTTTTAAAGTAAAACATTAAATAAGAGGTATCTACCAAAGATAGTATTCCTCAATTTATTCTCTATTTCCTCACCAAATAGTTTGCTATTCACTTCTCCCACCGACACAAAATATTCAAATTTTGAAGTTGAGTCATTCTCTATTAATTTCAATGTGATTCAAGGAAAAACCAAGTGCTCAACCTTTGGCTGACATCTTTTTATAATATTAATTCATGGTTTGTCTTTAAAAACTTTGCGTGGGCACACACGCACGAATTACATTGAAGTTAGTGTGTGATCTTAATTCAGACGTAAAGGCAAATGTAAGAGTCAGAGTTTGTTTGGATTTCAAAAGAGACTTCTTCAAATAAATAGTCGAAATCGCAATTCGTTACAATAGGAATTAAGAATGATTTATAATAAATGTAAAAGAACGTGTTAATTTATAGAACCTAGATGACAGACGAAATTTATATTACGTATCCGATCAGTTGATGAGACTGATTATAGTTGAGTCATAAACGTCATTATTGTTACAAAATATTGACTGATAGTAGTTGATCCACAAACGTTATTATTGTTGTAAAATATTACAATATCGACTGATAGTAGTTGAGCCATAAACATCATTGTTGTTACAAAATATTGACTGATAGTAGTTGATCCACAAACGTTATTATTGTTGTAAAATATCGACTGATAGTAGTTGAGCCATACACGTCATTATTGTTGCAAAATATTACAATATTTGTTAATCCTCTTCTATTCTGGTTTCTTTCTCTACATTTACTACCAGTTCTGTATTTAATTTCTTACAATATTTTTACAATTTCCATAGATATTTTTATAAAATTAAAATTAGTAACCTACTCTTTTAAATATAGGTGATATATATTGTCCTAAAATCATTAAATGTATTAAATAATGTTTTATTTCTGTGTGTGTTGATATAATGTTCTTATAATATTTTTATTTAGTAAATAAAATAAATATTGTACAGTAATGTTTTTTAACTGTCTTAAAGATATTACTATGGAGTCGCCAAGCTTTTCCTAAGTAAATATTGTTTTATTAATGAGGAACCCGAACTAAATATTAAAGTATTTATCTATGACCAGAAACAGATCGTGCACTTTTACCGCCCAGAGCATGAAAGTGCCGCTCTCCTCTCTCAATACATTTAAAAATACTCCAGATACAAAATGTTAGGGATATTTTAGATTCAATAGAGTAAAGTGAAACCTGGTGCTTCGAGTGTATGTTTTTATGTTTTAACTTGGAAAAACTTTTCTTGGCGCTAGCAGATGTTACAGACAGCGATAAGATAATTATAAGTTTATACCAAATATTTGGTAAACCCTCCTGCGGTCCGTTTCTATATACATAATTTCTATAAGAAACCCCTGTTTTCGCATAATGAGGTAATTTTATTATCTTCTTTTCTAATTGTCTTATGATTATTTACAAATTTCCTTTTTTCTTCTTTTTGTGTTTTTTGGTGTTCAATTTTAAAAGATTGCGTTGAGCATTTCACACTCCTTCCTGATGAGTTCCGATAGAATGAAACCTAGGACGGGGGATTGGGCGGTAACAATTGATTTTCTTTAAGGGGCAGCCATTACCTCTTTGTACGGCAGCAATGTAAAGAGTGAATTTAATTCTTCTTTTCACTGTAAAATCCATATTGTGTTCGTTTCTTTTATATATTTCCATCCACCTTTCCAGTACCTTCTTCAAAATATAATTCATACACAATTTAAAATATCTAGGAATTGTAACAGTTAAGGTGATATCAACTTTGTGATCATTGTCAACTAATGCTTTAAGTTCAAGACATCCAAATCTTATGAGTTTCCATATTGTTGTAAAGCGGATTCTGATTTGGGATTTGGGAAATCCGAATTTTCATTAATCTTAGCATATTTTTTTAATAAATATGATTTCTATTCTAAATACATATTTTTGAAGATTTTTTTTTATATAACCCATATCTGTACTTCATGGTTATCGGTAGTAAATAAATTTAATTTGAACCCGCCCCAATGGCTTAGAGAGGGTTGTATATATACAAAGGAAGAAATACAATGGTAACAGCATTTTATTGAACTCTCACAAAAGGATAGTACATAATTATACATATGAATTGTTCATTAGGTTTTTGTTGTCCTGTTTATTAAGTAGAGCAGGGAATCAATGTATTTATTTTAGATAATAATTAGATATTATACAATAGGCTCAAACACAATGGCCAGTTTAAAGAGTCCTTTAAGTAGAGCTTTATGAGATAACGATCAATACCTTTGATTAAATACATTCTGTGACCATCATCTAGTAGTTCAATAATTAACGAATATAACATGACACCTTCTTGCCTATATTGAAATAACCAGTCAACAGGGGTCTTTCAGCAAGATCTGAGAGTTTACCTAAGAAAAGGCCAAAACCACAGCTTGTGTGATAGGTTATACTAAGCACCTTAGGTATGGACATTAACTCATGCTGCTCGTGGTTAATTGGACACATAAAAAGCATAGAGATTGAAGTTTTTAACTTTTAGGTAATTTGATCCCCTTTCATAAGGGAACATATACCGCGTGAATGTCAAAACCACAATAAGGAGGTGCTACCATGTCCCACTAGTTTGGGGATAATACGCCCCAAATACGGTATCGCAGCTACAGCCATGGTTGACCATAGCCACGGTCACGATCAACTCTTAACATAAAGATATACTAATAAAGTCTAACATTAACAAGCACTAGGCTTAAGGAAGCCGTTTAAAGGGCAACAAATACAAATTAGCTCGTGAGATGTAAAGGCCTCATACGAATTTGCCATGCCATATAGAGTCAAAAGGAGATTACCTAACAAAATAGAACAAAGGAGACCATTAAGAGGGCCTATAGACCCAATTAGGTCATTAAATACAAACATAAACTCTCGATTACTGTGTGCTGACGTTCCCCCCACACTACTTTAGAGTCAAACATTCTCTCTTCATGTATTTGCTTCGTCACTCGATCCACACCCATCCTCGCAAGATGCCCAGACCAACGTAAGGCGCTTCTTTCACACCAACCTATTGGATTCCATTTCAAACCGCGCCCCTACAGCCAGGGGTGGATTTACGACTTGCCGCCCATAGTCACTAGATAATTTCCCGCCCAATTTTCTTACCTTAATTTGTAACCTTCTAAATTCCCTCTTCCTCCTATGATCCCTTATACACCGATACATATATATACCATATACACAAGTTCTATCTGTGAAATGACATATAAAAAGTGGTTATATTATTTGATTATTTATTATAGTGAGGTTTTATAAGTAGTAAGATTCTAAGTAAAGACTTAAAAAATTGAAATAAAAACTCTTACACTATCTTAACACACAAATTCAAATATTATTTCGTTTAAAAATATAAAGTCTGCATTAGTATGCTATAGAACATGTTACTACATATAAAATATTAGCATGTACACAATAAGAAAATAGCCTATACTATCTTTTGACTGGATTTTTACTGAGCGTACTGAACGATGATTCCAGAAAAATCCCTTTTATCTAATAAGTGACTTTCAATTAAGATGATTGTAAGTGAATTAAGGCGATACTCTGTCATGTTAGTACGCAGATACAGAAAACCACAACAATCACACACACGATGAAGACATATAATTATTTTAACTGGCAGAAAAATATATGTAACTTTTTTCGCCATTTAAAATTTTTCTCCCCTAAAATCTGCAAGTGCCTACTAGGCCTATGGGTAAATTCACCCCTATCTACAGGCTGCCTGCCCACATGAAAAATTGCTCACACGAAAAATGCTCACATGGAAAAATGTCCACAAGAAAAAAATTATAAAGCAAGGTTAGTTTTTAACGGAATGCAAGTTTGATTGGTGTTTTGCATTACTAACTTTTTAGTTTCCACTTGTAAAGTGCGCATTTGATTGATTCTTGTGCCTGGGTCTTTTTGTAAATTTAAAGTAGATTTTGAAATTTTTAGTGTCATTTTATGGATCATTTTTGGCATAAAAATCCTGGCCCTGGTACAACAACATAACCAATGCTTACAACAATTGCTTAGAGTTCAAATAAAATACAAAAGTATATCAAAATAGAGTTATATTTAATGGTTACTATACATTTAAGTTGAATCTACATGCTGGTGTTTGTTTAATAAGTAGGCTACATGTTACATGAAATAAAACAAAGACTATTACTCTAAAAATATAAAATATTGTTAAATTGTTACGAAATTAACAAGGTTTAGCCTATATTGGTTCAATAATTAATGTAACAAAATAATATAAAAATTATATAAGAAATTGTGAGTTGTTAAAGTGTTAATTTTTTCTATAAAGGCACTAAACAATTTACAACGAAGCTTTATTTGAGTAGTAGTTTATTAACAAAACATTCAAAAGACAGAGTTGTTAAAATGTAACTAACAAAAACATATCTAACACGATTTAATTTAAGTTAAGATGGTATTTGTTTAATATATTATCCATGAAAATTTCAAATATGGATGACAAGCGAAATAAGCGAAATAATCCTTGTGGATTAAGGATATGGGTGCAAATACTATTAAAATGACCAATACAAGATTACATAAAGGGTTTTGGAATATTTAGGAATATTTATAATAGTAGTAATAGGTTTTGACAACAAACCAAATGTTTTTATTATATTGAAATCAAAATTTAAAATATTTTAGTATTCATGGCGTTAATTAACAAATATCAGTTCAAATATATGTATATTTAAAAATATATATTTCTTTATTGCTAATTGGCCAATCTCCTTACGTAGCTAAGTTTGTCTTCTACCTGTTCATTTTGCTGCACAGTAGTGGAAACCAAGTCATGTAGAGCCTTATATTTCCTTTTTTTCACCTCTAGCCAATGTTAATTTGTGGCAGGCCAGGTCCCTCTGGAGTACATCAAATAGAAACCACATGCTAGGACGACTGCAGTGAAATAGGGAATTAAGAGCGTTGTGAAATTCCTCATAACAATTTGTTGTTTCCGGCGAGCGTTTCAGTGCTAAATCATGATGATTCCATATTCTTATAGGAAACGGGGGATCTCTGCCTGCTGCACCCTCAATGTATGTATAAAATAAGTACGTGAGCACCTCATTATATCTGTCTTCATCTGGAAATGTGGTGGCAAGATTATCAAAGACATGGCTCGCATCATTGACTGTCACGAAGACTAATGTTGCACGATACTTCAGGGTAATTTTTTATGTTTACATTAGTTTCATATTCAGTCTTTAAGCCAACATTGTTGAGTTTACTGATGAGACTTTGACACAGATGAAAATAACACCCTTTCACTTCAGCGTTGTGAAAGGCAATTCTCACTGCATTCATACAAGCCTTCTCAAAATCGACTAAAACCTTTTGAGGTTCCAGATTTGGAATCAATATCTTCATTATTTCAAACATTTTGCTATAGGTGTCCATGTTCTATTTTTTCTTTTCTTTTTTTTCAAAATGTAGAAACATGGCGAATATGAATTACCCATCTTGGCATGCCACGTATACAATTGGTAAAACATATTTGGCACTTTAGCAAAGGTGCCATCTCCAAAGATGGTATCTTTGTTCAAATTCGAATATAAGATCTCTATAACCTAAAACCAGAATCCTGTTTGGATCATCCACACCTGAATCATGACTATTGACTATTTGACAATACTGTTCAGGAATGTCAAAATTTATGGTTTGGAGTTTAGGAAAATTACGGTATTTTCTGTGATAGAGAATACTTCTCACGAGGGATGATTTTCTGGGAAAGTAGGCCATTATATCATTATTTAACCCTGACAACACATTTCCTATCACATTGCGAGAGGTAGCAATATATGATTTTTTTTAAATAACACAATTACTGTAAAATCTCTTAATAGAGGACACCTTTCCGGATCAAAATAAATGGTACGAGACTCCGCACAGACGTTCTCACGACATTGTTTAAAAATAGAGATATTTGCTCAAAACTCTTAATATGTGTGAAACGAAATAATATACACTAGCAAAGCCGAACAAAAAATGCGTTATACTTAGGTAAAACATTTTTCGACTTCTGGTTTAAAATTTTATTTTTAAATAAAGTTTGACTACCGATTTATAATTTTGAAACATCTTCAAGTTGAAAAAATTGTAATAAAAAAAATTTGATACGACTTTTCATTTGTATATTTGAACCTATGAAAAAGATCGATAACGTGTCCACAAAGGTCAATACTTTGTATTGAAATTTCGACTTCTGGTTAAAATTTTCGAAATTTTATTAGCGGTTGCACATCTTAAGATCATTGCATTGCTATTAAATTCCTCATTTGTAAATCACGCCGTGATTAGTAATGTATTAACTAAACTAACGTGCCTATAACCTGAACGGGTAGTAAGACATGGTGCTAATAATAATAATAATAATAATAATAATAACTAAACTAACAAACCCGAGTGACTATTGCGCTAAATAAAACATTTTTCGACTTCCAGTTTAATTTTTTTAAATTTTAATAGTTATTGCACATGCTATAGAAAAAACTCAACTTGTTTAAAATATAGTTTTATTTAAAAAAATTACTTTTGGCTAAAATTTTGAAAGACTTCCAGTTAATTTTTTTTTTTAAATTGGTTAGCCTTTACACACTACGTAAACAAGTTGTGACTTTCTGTTAATAATGTTGTGATTTTAATTGAATATAAAAGAAAGGGTTGGATAAGCTGAAATTCGACCTTAAGGTTAGTTTAGAAAAGACTTCCAGTTAAATATTTTGTTATTTTTTAAAAGAAAATAATCCTTTCTATTACAAAATTTGGAAAAACCTTCACCAAACAAAATTTAAAATGTTGTCAGTGATTGCACATTACGTAAAAAATATCTAATTTAAAAAAAATGAAATTTTATTAGCGTTTTAACATCTTCTTGATAATAACGTCTTCATTTGTAAATTTATACCAGTAAAAAATGTAGATATTGTGTTTACAAGGGTACACACTTTCTAATTAAAGAGATATAAACTAGATAGTACCTACCGTATGCAAAATTGTTTGTGAGGATATTTACATGCATGTTTAGCGGGAGGGTGTCCATGGCCTTTGTCAGATTCTCAAAAGGGGTCCGTGACCCAAAAAATATTAAGAGCCACTGCTCTAGAGGAAGGGTTTTTTGCACAACTATTGCTGTGGTGTTTCCACCGGGCAGACTGTGTTTTACAGACACTAAACAACACTCGGAAACCTTTTGACCTTTCAGACTCAGGTCGGGACATTCAGTTGTTGACAAAAACAGTCACCTACAATAATATTTCTCTGAAGTGTTCCTCGTTTTGGAAACTCCACTTCAATGGCGTATTCTCTGGGTATGCTAGTCCTGCGCCTCATACCCATAATGATTTTGACTAATTTTTTTAAAATTCAATGCTGTCAGTGTGACTGTGTAAACACTCATGTTTAAATTGTTAATAAATATACATGTAATTAATTATTAATTTTAAAATTAATATTGGTTCATATTCCAAGAATACTGTGTTTTAAGTCATTCTTCTTCTAAAAGTTTTATTTAGCACAATAGGAAACCCAGGGCCTGCTACTTGAAAAACACATGGCAGGCTCAGGAGGCTTTAATTACCTTGATTAATGTCTAGGAGGTGGCAACACACTCATTTCCACTCAACCATAAATAATTGGCCAATGAGCTCGGGTTTTCACAACCTAGGTCATGCTGTTCTTGTGAAGCAAGCTAAGCATTGTGCCAACTATTGAAAAAAGATTCAAGATCACAATGTTTATTTATTAAGCTAAGTTTAGAATATGAATGTGGCTAGGACTTAGATACAAACCCAAGATAAGCAACCAGTAATATTATAAATATGTTAAATAGATTAATTTAAAAATTATTTAGAATGAAAATTGAATGACTTTAGATTAAATATAAAGTCCAAGTTTACAATACAGCCCTTATGGATGAATAGTTAAATCCAAATTTAAAAAAACACATGTTTAATCACACCAAAGTTATGACAATGGTAGTTAAAATTGTTGTTGTAACGAATGGAACAAAATAATAATAATAATAATAATAATAATAATAATAATAATGTGAAGGTTGGTTAGTAGATCTAAGTCTAGTCTTGGTTATTTCCCGTTACTCTTTTTAGCAAAACAGCGTTTAGATGAAAGCTGTTTTATATGTTGCCGATATGTTTCGATAATCTAAGTACCATACTCATGGCTACTGTAAAAAGAAATGGAAGAATTAAAGCGAGAAGTTAATTTTAAGGCAAAAAACCTAATAACAATCAATAAAGTAAAAAATTGTTTAAAAAAAAAAATTAAGTGAACAAACAAGCTTACCAAAGTCGTTGGGGTGTAACACGATGTGTTGTTAACGAATGTGAGGTTGAAACTGGCCAGGGTGTGGATGGAACAGACAGGTTATCGGTAAAAACAAAAGACTAACGAAAAAGCAACTTAGCATCATATAAATAATAAGAGCACGGGAAAACCTTATGGATGCGAAAAACCATTTAAGCAGTGAAAATAAAAGAATAAGGCTGTGAAACAAGTACGTATAGATACACAGTACCTCTCTTTCTGCGTACGAGCAGGGTGAACCTGTGGTTTTATTCGGTTATTTCTGGCTTTTGTCCTTCCAGAACATGGATAATCGCACAAAAGGTTGCATAGCTATTATTTTGGCGCTTGGGAATACCCGTCGAGTGAAACGCAAACGCTGGATGAAGGAATGGTTGAAGAAAATAAATGAATATTCTCATCTAGTTTTGTTGAAGTAAATTAGCCTCAGCGATGTTGAAGATTTCAAGAACTACTTTCAAATGGAGAGAAGTACCTTTAAAAAATTTATACAGATGGTTGAATCGTTTTTGAAAAGGGAGGACACAAATATGAGATAAAGTATAACGGTTAAGGAAAGATTAGCCTTAACCCTGAGATACTTGGCCACTGGAAGAAATTTTGAAGACCTGAAGTTTTCTGTCATCATGTCACCAGCAACTATCAGCGCAGCTGTAGTTGAAACTTGCGAAACGCTTATATATGTCCTACAAGGCTACATGAAGGTAAGTTTTCATAGTTTTTATTTATTTATTTGTTCATTTTATCCATTTTATTTTTTATATACATGTATTTTGGATTCTTACATCCCTTTGTACGTACCTGCTTACTTTCACTACAAAATCGAAGGATACCAATGTATTGGATGGTTTATTTTCCTCTCTACATAGGTATAGCAATGAGCCAGTACATTGGCTCCCTTCACTTTGTAATGGAAAGTAGGTAGGTTGTACATACTTGGTACGTAGGTAGTAAAATGAAAGAGATAGGGAGATGCACTAACTACTAGAAAAATAAGTACATATATTGAGTATAACAGACCATACAAAATAAACATTTGTCTCAAAAATTAAAATAACTTGAACATTAAAAAAGTGAAGTTAACGAAAAAACTTGAGCAAACACTTCAAAACCGCCAACACTCACCCTTTAAAGTTCTGAAAAAGTGAGGAAATGTCCTTTGTTTGTGAGTTCATTTCGAATGGTGGCGTCGTCACAGGTGGGGAAAAAGTACTGTAGTTGTATGTCGAGAATGATAATGAACTAGTACTCTGTGAATTATCTGAGCTTCTTGGAGGTTCATGTTCCAAATTTATTTCAACGGAGTCGTTATGAAGAGTCCCCAAGTTTACCTCAAAAAGTATTTAATTTATTGCTTTCTCTGCGAAAGTTCTTTGTCTGGACTCTAAAGTCAACAATTTTTCTCCCTAAGCTTTAGAAATAGTCTGAATGTTGCTGTAAGGGTTCGATGAGGTTTCAAAAAGGGTACATGCTTTTTGTAAAAGCTCGTTTTGCTTCGAGATTGGACCTTGTATTCTTGGTTTTTTGTTTCGAGGAGTTTGAAGAGGTTATGGTGGGGGAAGCATTGAAGATGTTGAAGCTCTAGAATTATTAGAAGTCTGCTGAGTGCGTCCACCTATTTCTTGACTCTGCATACCATCCTCTTCCTGCTCAAATTCCTGGAAACAATAGAATGTTTTACAATCAAGTTGGTGACCTGGCGGTCTAGGGGTAAGGTGTCAGACTTCTATGCTGGCGGCCGGGGTTCAATCCTCGGTCCCGGCACAGATTTATCTGATTACCAAACCCTTCCTTCACCTCTGACAAGACATCTTGTGAATGTGGGGAATGCCAAGTCTCCACCGTGGTTCGGATTCCACGTTAAACTGTAGGTCCTCCATTTCATCTCACAATCACCCTACCATTACACATTAGCGTAAGTGCGTATAACCCTAACGGGTAGTAATACGCGGTGCTAATAATAATAATAATAATAATAATAATAATAATACAATCAAGTACACCTTATCACAGCAATGTTTTATTTTTTGTATGTATTTAATCATGATTGTTTTGTTTGTTTCAGTTTCCCACGACTGCTGCAGAGTGGGGTGACATAGCTCATGAATTCTGAAATCGTCATCAGTTTTGGAATATGGTGGGCTCATTAGATGAGAAATATATAGCTATAACGAAACCAGATAACTCAGGATCCTTGTTTTATAATTACAAGGGGTTTTTCAGTATCGTACTTTTGGCTCTAGTTAATGCGAAGAAGGAATTTATAATAGCTTATGTTGGAACGAACGGTCGAATTTTGGATGGATGCAATACGGTATTTATAAAATGAAATTACAAGCATGAAAGCAGTGCAAAACTACAAGAATAAAACTCACCGGTTCCACTGCTGGTTCCGTCAGCTGCTGCTGAACTGGCTTCTCAAACCTCTAAAGAAACGATAACGCACAATACACCCATGCTGAAGGTGTGTAAACCTCATCTGCACTCCTCCCCAACCTCTTCGATGCGGCAATCTTCTTCAATTCCTTTCTGTAATTTGTTCTTAGACTGTTTTTTTCTCCGAATCCTTTCTCTTGTTGGCCCCCGGCTTTATTCTCATTAAAATGGGTATGAGGAGGTCAAGAGCCAAATTTCTTGCTGCCTTCTTCGAATATAATGGGTTGGTTATATTCCACAGTTCTGGGGAAATCTCATACTGTTCGATGAAGTGGCGAAGGGTATCTTCTTCCTCACGGGAACTTTGTGAGCCAACAATATCTTCATCGTTCCCAAGGACTAAGTCGTTTGTAATGGGGTCGGTCATTGTCATCTTCACAGGAGCGCGACTTGAACTGGACTGATTATTGATAGAAATAATGTCGCTCGCCCCTATACGGTCAATAATATTGACAATATCCACTCCAATTTCCAGTATTGATTTCCAAAAAACCGAAAATCCGGATTTTCTTCAATACTCCATCAATATCGACCGTCAATCCAGTTTTTCACCTTACACGGTCAATATTATTGACAATACCTTATCATATCGACAATATGATAAGGTATTGTCAATAATATTGATCGTGCAAGGCCCGCAATAGAGTACAGAATACCTATTAATTTTTCTCAGAATACACCACTGTTCAACTTCCAATTTCGTCGAACTCGACACAGTTTCTGTTTTGTCTGCCTAGTGGAAAACCGTCATTATGAATTAACTTTTTGTGAAAGCGTTTTGCTCGTATATGTTTACATTCAGCGTCTTAGTAGGCAAAGAAAACTAGTAAAACAGTTTCAAAAAAATAATACCTATTTCTGTACTTCATTAAATATATATATCAATCAAAAATATACCTTAGGCAAAAAAAGTTTTTTCAGATAAAAGTTTCCCTTTTTTTCGTAGATTACGAATAGGCAATAAAGAATATACGGTCCCATTTAAATGACAATAGTTGACCTTGAGATGACCTTGAAGACTTCTACTAAATCAAACATAAACTATGCCATTTAATTAGAGCCTCGAAACCAAGTAACTTTTGTATGAAACATTTTTTTCTTAAATGAGTTTTTTTCAAAAAGATATTTCGTTGTGCCAACTTAAAAAACCACAATGTATATAATATAATGTAATATAAATATATATGTATGTAAATACACACACACTCCTAATCACGCCGTTTCCTTACCGGGCAAGCAATAAAGGTGGGTGCATATAGCTGAAAAATTAATATCCCCGAAATTAATACATCCTCACTAACTTTCTCCACACTTACCTATCCTTGAATACTCCCTTCACTTCAGCAACATCCAAACGAGTCATATATGGTCTTTTATTCTTAAAAATTCACTATAACTATTAGTAATTAATAAATATTATACGTAGCTTGCTGTATTGATTACATAAGAGACAACAATACGCAAATGAAATGAAATGAAATGTGAACAGTAAGCCTTCTGTACTGTATATCTGAGCAAAAGCACAAACTAAAAGTATTGGAACAACCTCCCCGCTGATAGCTCGGAAGGGATGGAAGGAATGACCTTAAATACTGTAGTCATTCATTACTACATAAGCTATTTAAGAAACTTTCACTAGAGGGGGAAGGCGTTAATACTCACACTTCACACGAGGCAATGACATTCCTGACATTCCACAATCAAATAATATATAGGGACCAGTGTTTTAAATTTTTGTCCGCTGTTTAGAGATTTATTGTTATACATTTGTGTCTATAGAAGTGTCCGTTTTTTGAGAAAGTCCGCTATTGGAAAGCTGTTAACCGTAAGAGCTCCTATTATTTTGCGGGGAAATTTAAACTGACCGTTATGAAGAAGAATCCGCTATTCAGAGGTGTCCGTTAAGAGAGATTTCACTGTACTATATTTTAGCTATTGGGCTTTTAAACACAATCTTAGAACTAGTTTTTTAAATGCTAACATTCCTCCTTAAAAAAAACTGACGGGGTACCTCGACCATTCTTGCCTTGTTCAGTGTGCTGTAAGTTGAAAAAGGTTGAAAATCATTGGTCTAAGGCGTTACTTTCGTGTAATACTGGCTTTCTGATGACGATGAGATCGGGGTTTGATTCCAGGTTGGTCTATTGGGGGTGTTTTTTAATAATTGGTTTCTCACTCACTTTCCAAACAAATGCGGGTAGATTATCTTTAAAATGTTTCCTTCCTCCTCCCTACCCCATTAAGGTAATTCTCATTTATAATTATAACATGAACAGGTGGTGAAACGCTATGATAAATAAAGATTTTTCAGTATAGGTTTATAAGGAGTCTGATGTTCCTATTTTAATTGGATGCTCCCAGTGGTCCTTTGTTGAGTTTTTTTATATAGTTTGAAGTCATTTAGTGGAGAAGAGACACCAACCGTGCATGGAATAAAACAAAATAATTGGCGTACTTGTAAATATTAAGCAAGGCCAGCAACATAATTTTCAACCAACTTAACACCCGAGATTACGACCCAACACTTTAATACAATTAATGTGTATTTAAATGTGTAGTGAAAGTTTTGCTTTTATTCGATAGGTTACCTAAAGATTTATTGGGTACACCGGTTTCAATATTTTTTTGTTAAAAAAATCAAAGAACGGTGTGATAAATTGAGCTATTATTATTTTATTATATTATATTATACTACTATAAAGCAACATGGCTGACTCACTCACTGACATTAATGTTTGCCCACTTCCAGATGAGCTAGAAACTTGAAATTTGGCAAACTTATAGCTTCTAGCTTTGAACTTATGGGAAAATTCCAAAAAGTTTAAAAAAAAAATATCTCCCCAAAAAAATTCAAAATATCGGAGCAACTTTAAAGTCGGTGCAAACCTTTCTTTAGAGGTCTCTTGTGGCTAAACGTTAATACCTATCAAAAAACTGTTCTGGAACTACATTAGTTTGCATCCACTTGCAAAGAAAACTCACTGGGGGTTAGGGGGTGGAGCCCCCAACGAGCAAAGCAAATCTCTATATATAAAAGTGAAAGCCATCACGCCCTCATCATTTACTCTCCCACTTCCCGAATAGCTATAAGGTTGAAATTTGGCATAGTTGTACATCAGAGGTTATTTAGAAAATCTACAATTCTAAAAATCGTAAATTTCAAAATGGGGCTCCAAGACAGGGGTGAAGGAGATATTTATTTACCTTCTATTACTATTGGTATATTAGATCATAGTTGACTAGAAACCATTATTTTGAGAAACGGTTTCTATGAAGTTGTTTACTTTGTTTTACGAATGGAATCACCATATTTTATTTTATTGAATGTAAAATATAAAAAGTAAAACTAAAATCTAAAATATCTCTATCTTGGTGTTTTACTATAAGATGACAGTCAATGAGACCAAACCTTGAAAGAATCTGCTGTATTTGAGTTGCCTGTTAAATTAAGAGATTTATTAGCTACAATGTTATTATTTTGCCAGGTTTCTGGTAAAAGCACGCAGACTGTTTCTCAGAGGACACTATGCAGCAAGAGCAGCAATGAGAGTTTCCTGGAATAAAATCCAGTGAAGTGAATATATTATGAACATGTGAACACCTGATGGGACTTAGCCGGTTAATATCACAGTTCGTTCAAAGAACAGGCATTTCAGCTCGTCTGTTATAGAGGTAACCTTAGACTTGTAATGGTAGGGTTTGTCTAATTTATAGTTATAGAGCTAAAATATTGCGCAGGGACACCTCGCAAAAAAAAAAAAAATCTAGTTGGTGACCGGAAAAAAAACGCCTGTGATAAAAGCCCACACGAAAATGGCTCACAGAACATTTAGAGTTATAGAGGTTCTACTACTACAAAGTATATTTAAAATAAAAAGCAACGAAAATAATTGTTTGTTTGTTTGTAAGGATTATTTATTTATTTTAAACATATATATATATAACATGAATAAAAAACACGTAGAAACATAGAGGACAGACAGTTGACACCAGCCCCGAGGGGCTCTCGACAACACACACGACATAGAAACATATAACAAAACTTCACATAGAATAACATTGACGCCCTGGCGGGCTGAATAAGACTCTCAGTGGGTTAGGGGTGGGAAAATATAATAAAAACCCACCCCATAGCTCATAAATGGTCGCCAGGACCTTAAAATAATACAACATAGTATAGAGGAGAGAGACAGAGCGGAAACAAAGGAAGGAAACAAGAAACATGGGAAAAAGGTCGGAGGAGCCGCCGGTGCCGGTCGGTGAAAAAATAAAGTACTACCGCCAGGACTACGCAGATATTTCTTACGTAGCCCCGGGGTGAAAATAAAATAAACTTCACCCTGTGGGTAATTTTTGCCTCACAGGGTGTGGGAAACCAAAGAGGGGGGTAAATAAAAATTATTGCACCCACGGGAACGAATTTTCCACCCGCGGGTTGCGGGAGAATGAAGCAAAACAGAGAGGGGGCCGTGGTTCGGAAGCGGTGGAAGGGGGTGCGGGGAGAC
>CABEEJ010000057.1:99394-180139 GCA_901482245.1 Timema douglasi
GTAATGAATAAATATGTATGCTGCCGCTGCTACTTGTAAACGCTTACACATCGCACAACAGATACTGAAGCACAACTATCGGAACACGTTGCGAACATGTTCTGTTCAAGTCTGGACCCGGCTTTAGCTAACCAACCTTTACCTCAGCCTTCGTATGGTTAGGTCTATATCAGAAGTCCCTGACCTCTACGAGATTACGGCCCTTCAAAGTACAAACCATAAACATAAATAGTTGTTTGTTTGTTTTTTCTTATGCCACACGGATGGTTTTCTTACGGACATTTCTGGCCTCTACTTGCGTGGCTTAAAGCAGGAATTAATTTCTCAGGAAGGGACATCATTAAAGTGAATTCCATTATCCACAATGATATGATGATTATGTGAATGAATGATTTCAAGCAGAGAGAACCTACATCTACAGCTTAACGTGGGTTCTAAGCCATGGCGGGGCCTTGTATTCCTCACTTTCACAAAGTTTACACTTTGTCATAGGTGAAGGTAGGGTTTGCTATTCTGAAAAACCTGCTAGTCGGAGTCGGGATTTGAACACAGGACCTTCAGCACAGAAGTTACGCACCTTATATATAGACCACCTTTGCCCTCTCATAAATATAAATAAAATTTCAACAAATGTTATCATGCTTTGATTTGATTTTTTTTTTTGTATTGTAGGCTACTTGTAATTTGAAAAAGCGGAATAAGTATGGTTGAGTAATTTTACTTTTAATTTAACAGAAATAAATTATTTTGTTTTATTATTAAATAATTAAAATAACTAAAAGGAAAGAAAATCACGTTTTCGATTAGTGTATGCTTGTAGGGGTTGACCGTTGGTCACTCTTAAAGCTTTCTGGCCCGCGTAAGTTTGGCGAACTTTTAAGACGGACCCTAATAAAAAAATAATTGGGAACCCCTTGTCTATATTGTTGAATCGTGTCTTGTAGTGAGGGATTTAAAATGAGTACTACAGTAACATCAATGATCCCACCAGCTGTGAACTCTCGCAGTTATTATTTATTTTCATGCAAAAAAAACACCAGTGTTGTCCAAGATTCATCGTCAACTGTAAGAGGATTATGGACCAAACACAAACTATCATACAAACTTTCTCATCTAATACATTATTTGAAAATTGAGCCATCAGCAAACTACTCTTAAACTACTTTCCAACACGAAAACATGTAAATAATAGTATTTATCATGTAAAATACTCTCAAGATACCCATTTGGAACCAAATCATTAAAACCGGTTTTAAAATATTTCATGTTTTTGAAAAAGCAGCAATGGTTAAACTACCCTTAACGACATGTTATTCAAGAAACGAGTTTACAATGTTATTTGTCATGTTAAACACTCCCAAGATTTGGAAGCAATTCGTTAAAACAGTTTTTTAAATATTTCACTTTTTGTGGAAAACATATCATCAGTAAAATATCCTTAAATTAATATGTTCCCGAAAAACAAATATACCGTATTTATTTTTGTAGTGACATACATACCACATATACCAATCAATTTGTAACAAAATCGTTAGAGCCGCTTTCAAAATAATTCGAATTTACTAAAATTACTCATTAGTATATTGCCCTTCAACTAATTTTTACCAAAAAACCAAATATAGGGTGTTATTTCACTTAATTTCAATCAAAATCGTTAAAGCCATTTTCTAAATAATTGGAATTTAAAAAAAAATGTGTTGGCTGGTGTCAAAATTAAAACAAATTCTGGAGGTATAAACCTAAAAAATTAAATATCAAGTTTGAGCACATACATAGTCAGATAAGGGGACTGACAAAATTGTAAAATACAGTGGTTTTTTTGTTAATTATTTTTAAATTTCGATTTTATTCACGATTATAATACTTTATCTTTTGATGAGAAAGTAAAAATTAATGGGGGTATTTGTATCTATGAATATTTTCCCGTGTGTGCATTTTAAGTGGGATCTTTTTTCCGTGGTCATTTTTCACGTGAGAATTTTTTGTGTGATCATTTTTCGCGTGAGCATTTTTCATGTGGACATTTTTCCTTGTGGGCATTTTTTTATGTGGACTTTTTTTCCGTGTGGGCATTAATGCTTGTGGGTTTTTTTTCTGTGAGGAATTTTCATGTACGTTTCTTTCACTTGCACTTTTTTTTTCTAGAATCAATAGGGATCATATTTCTCTTAAGATCAATAAAAATAGTTATAACACAGTGCTAATTAACTATGGTAAATTAAATAATAATCTTTACCGTGTTTAGCCTTTTAAAAAGAAAATAGGCCTGCTTTTTTGAAGTTTTCAGCCTTGTCAAACATGGAATTTTAATGTTGATAAGGTTAAGTTATATTTGATTAAAAGTCTATACAGACACATTAAAAATAATACGCATATATTATTATTATTATTATTATTATTATTATTATTATTTAGCACCGCGTCTTACTATCCGTTCGGGCTATACGCTAATACGCATATAGAATAAATTTAAATTAACTCTAAAAATATATTTAACTATTGTGTTTATTTATGTAAACATTGTTGTGTTCATATGAAAACATTATCATTCAAGCAATAATTGTATACCTCATTTGATATTGCAATTCATTTTATAATAGAGAATTTTGAGAATACACAGCTTAAATATTAAAATAATACTTTCAAACTTTAAAATCGAAGAACCGGGATTGCCTTAATCAAAGGTTGTAACGATACTGATTTGGACCCCTCTCATATATTAAAAAAGTCATGGATGAAGTGCATTTTCAAGTATGGTATGTAAAATATCCTTTCAATAGCTCATCCATGGAAAAACACGCGCTTTTCAGAACTGATGTCAATATATTGCACTATCAAAACAAAATCAACTCCGTAGTGGTATTTACCAAAAAAGCAAGTAACGCTAGCTCCCTATATCCAATAGTAAGCTAGCCTTCATAAAACCTGTCGCCAGGACTCTTTCGATTTTATTTATTATAACAAGTTAGCACAGGAGAACTATTTTCTGTTTTGTCCTGAACAGCAGTAGGACGATGCCGTTCATCACTATTTCCTTGTTGAACCGAAACTTTTTTGATAAATTCCCATTCGGAATATAATTTGACAAGGTTATTCGCATCTTTCAGATATATTTTTGGCTGAGGTACATCCCCAATAATACAGATAACTTTTAAAAGGTCGATCAAATTGTCGCCAGAAAACAATCATCCTCCATATTGGAAGTCGAAAAATGTTGATTTAGTGTGAATTTAGTCTGGTGATTGTTTTGCTAAAGTTCAAACTCAAAATTTTCTTATCACGGAACTATGACATGAGTACTTTACCTCTATTGAAATTGCTTTACCTGTGTTTAGGGAGGCTACATCATACATTTAGTAGTGTCGTACTTGAGGCGTTTTAAGTATGACTATGAACCCAAGCCTTTTAATTTGTTTGGAGTTACGACTTTCGTCTGTTGGTCATGTGTTGGACTAATAATTTAAGTTGGTTAATTCTGCTTCTAGCGGTCGTATGTAGAAATATGACCCATATTTATGGCTTAAGACTTAACTTACTGTCCACCTTATATGAATAAAATTCAGGATTTTTAAAGTTGTTTATTTAAAAACTGTTTGTAGTCGATGTTTGGCATCGGTGCTGGACGGTTGTGTTTTGTGCTGCTTGGTGCTGTGACGTGGATAATAGTGTTGTGGGAGCGGTGGAATCTGGAGACGAGTGCGATGTGGATTCGGCCATGACAGAGCTATATTCAACTATTCGACAAAATTCTCAATCCAGTGCCATAGGTTCTAAATTGGGTCGCTCAAGATCACCAGCTAATAATCAAATTATGAAGAAAGCGAAATCTTGTGTAGGGCGTGTTGCGGTCAAACCAACGGGACAGGCGTAAGCCAAAGTTCCCAAAGTAGATAAAGCTAAGGAGAGTCAAATTGGGACAATTGTATCAGTTGACATTATAGCAGTAGAAATAGAGGATGTATTCAATTATTTTAATCCAGGACCGTACAAAATTACATTTTCAAATACATCGGAACTAAACAATCAAAATATGCAACCAATGAAAATAGGAAAGGGTCTATTTCCTAAGTATAAGAGTGTAGCTAACATTGTTGCGGCAGGGGAAAACCAAATTGTTGTTGAATTGTTATGTATTAAGAAAGCTAATAGTCTTATGGCAGATAGGGAACTGCATGATCTTTTGAAGGTTTCAGTTGACAGGGTGGGTCGTAATGAACATCGGATAGGAATTATTCATAATATTCCACTAGAGTTTTCGGAGGAATTTATTAAGGAAGAGTTAGAGAAAAAAAGTGAATCTTCAATATTGCAGGTACGACATTTCAATAGGTGCAATCTTGATACACCTGAGTGGTTCATCTCTCTGGTACATTAGCAGTGACTTTCGTGGGCAAAGAGCTACCATCTTATGTTGTCACGTGTTTCTCTAAAGTGGAGGTCAAGCCTTATGTTTATCCAGTGGCGCAATGTCACAATTGTTTACGTTTTGCACATCTCGCTGTCAACTGTCATAGTGGGGGGCACAGGGGCGCAAAGTGTGGAGGTGGTCATCTCATAGAAGAATGTCTACAAGGAACCCCAAAATGTGTTCATTGTGGGGGGGCTCATTTGGCGACCGACCGAACGTGTCCCGAGTGGATGCGACAGCGTCAAATCAAATCTACAAATGGCTCGTCGCAATTTGTCGTACTGGGAGGCTGGCCAGGCTGTGGACCACAACTCTTCCTACAAGTCACGCTATGCAACCAGGGGGGCCCAATTTGTCATGGACAATTCTCAATTCTCAAATATGCTATTACGGCCACGCAATGTAACGTCCTACGCGTCGACTCTTTCAAATACCCCGGAACAGGTTGTTGGGGATATGGGCGTGGATTCGTCAGGAAGCTCTATCGAAGGAACATTAGACGATATCATAAGTAAGGGGGTGGAACATATGGTTTCTAAAGTTGTATCGCTCCTAGTAGCCGTGGCTTCCTCAGCGCCAGGGGAGTTAGATCTGCTAATTTTAATGGCAACAATAACAGGGAAAATCCAAAAGTTGTTAAGGGATGTGCGACGCTTTAATAGCCATAATCGTAGAACTGCTAGGATCAAAGCAGGTTGGGGTGTCCAAGGTAATCTTCTCTGAGTTAAGTAAATATACAATTTTTTTGGTGTGTTTTTATGGTTAGTTATTTAAATATTATACAATGTAATTCTAGAAGCATTAGAAACAAAAAAGCGGACCTTGAGCAATTAATTTTTTCTCGTGATATTCATATAGTAGCGTTAAGTGAAACTTGGGTCAGGTACCGGGATAATTTTGTTATAAATAGATTAATTTTTTTTAGGTCTGATAGGCCTGCCCGAGCGGGAGGACATTCAATCTGTTGAAATAACATCAGGGAATTTTCAATATCCTTGGGAGTTTGTAAGGCTAAAAATATTTTCCGTGGGCAGGACATTTTCAGTTATATCTTTATACAAGCCTACACCGGATAATTTCGATAATAATTTATGGGATCAATTTGTCGGAGGTTTACCATCCTCGGTTATTATCTGCGCGGACATGAATGCGCACCAATTGTGGGGCTCCCCTTACATAGATCGTTGTGGGATAAAGATTCATGAAACTTTAGTGGTGGTACCAATTGCTATATTAAATACAGGGAAGTTTACATGACTTAACAGACCTCCGTATCCTAACACGTGCCCAGATGTTACATTTGCATCTCCTAATTTTGCACCATACTTAACTTGGGATACGATTGGCGACTCCATGGGCAGTGATCATTTGCCAATTATTTTGTCAATAGAAGCTCAGGTCCCATATAACTATAAAACTGTTCCTTTGGATAGGTCACGCAACTACAAAAAAGCAAATTGGGAATTATATTCGACAAAAGTGGAGCAAACATCCCCAAATTTAGCGGTGAACTGAGATCCTTTAGTACAGTACGACAACTTTGTTAACGTGTTAAAGAGCTCAACTGATGTGGCAGTACCAAACTCAAATAGTGAGGATCATAGGAGTATTAAACGATGTCCGTGGTGGACAATCTCATGTTCTAAAGCGATCGCTCAAAGGAGGTTATCATTATATATTTTAAAACAAAATTTTAACCTGATTAACTATGAAAACTACTCTCGTACGGCAGCAGTTACGCGGCGAACTTTGCTACATGTGAACCGTGATGCTTGGCGGTTATATTGCGAGTCTCTTTCCCCCGATGAATCTCTGACACAGGTTTGGCACAAAATCAAATGGTTCAAGGGTATTGTTACCAACTTTGGGATCCCTACGGTTGACTTAGAGGCATGGGAAGAGTTATTCGCTTGTAGGGTTATACCGGATTCAGTTATGTGTTTCCCGTTGGAATTTCCCAATTTGGGTGTTCCGGAGCTCGATAAACGTTTTACTGGTAGTGAATTAAGGGCAGCGTTGAATCAAGTGCGACACACAGTGGTTGGGTCAGACAATGTGTCCTATGGCATGTTGACAAAATTGTTTCTCAACGTGTGCTGCTAGAGATATTTAACTCTCTGTGGGAGGAGGGGGTAATGCCAACGGCATGGAAAAATTCCTTTCTGATTCCTATTCTAAAACCGGGTAAAAGCGCGGAGTTAACAAGCTTTTATCGGCCTATTGCACTCTCGTCCTGTTTTAGTAAACTCATGGAACACTTAATTAGAGCCAGCTTAGAACGATTTCTAGAAATGAATGAACACCTTAATCCTATGCAATTTGGGTTTAGAAAGGGACGTCTCACGCTTAATAGCCTCTCTATATTAGTTTCTGATATTCAAATTGCTCTATCACAAAACTCATTTGTATCAGCCTTTTTCCTCGATATACAGGGTGCGTGCGATAATATCGAGCATTCTGTGTTATTTCATAAACTTTTTCGCCTGGGTTGCTCTAGCAAAATGTGTTACTGGCTAAGCTATCTATTTCAGAATAGATTGTACACTGTAAAGATAGGACAAGTAAGATCATCTCCTAGAACTCAACGAAGGGGCCTACCACAGGGATCAGTACTCAGCTCTCTGTTATATGCAGTCTATTAGAACGATATTGATAACTCTTTTCCGGTTGGTATAACGACTCTACAGTATGCGGATGACGTGGTAATATACGTTCGGTCTTGTAACTTGTCAGAAGGGGTAAATAAGTTACAATCAGTGTTTCCTTTGCTTTCAAATTGGTTGTCAGCCCACTATTTGACTCTTAATGTATCTAAATGTTTTGCGGTAATCTTCACCCGACATAAAGTGCAAGATAATCCAATTAGACTAGTTTATGAAGGCCGGCAAATTCAGGTACAGCCAACGGTGCGATTTTTAGGCATGGCACTAGACACGAAGGGATCTTGGCTCCCTCATGTTTTGGAGCTATCTGGAATATGTGACAGGTTTATAAATACTATGAAATCAGTGGCGGGTGCCTCGTGGGGTTCCCGCCCATATACAATGTTACAAATGTACCGTGGACTTATACGTTCTCGATTGGAGTATGGGCGTTTTTTATATAACACTGCATCACGACCCACACTAGCAAAGCTGGATAAGATCCAATATGCGGCTTTAAGACTGTGCCTGGGTGCTTGTCGTACTTCACCAACCAACGAACTCCTTACTGAAGTAGAACTCCCTTTATTTCTTAGGTGCCGTCTGATGGCGGACAAGTTTTTTTTATTAAAAATTGTTCAACTTCTAGTTATTTGCGACGCAGACTTCGGATCCTTACAAATTATGTTGAAACAAAACAATAATGGGTAAACAAAACATGTCCTTCCCTGGTGGATAGTTTTTTGGGTTTGAATGAACTCCGTAAATATATTTTTCCTCTTCCGTATTCGGTACAGTGTATCACTGGGGGGCATGATGCCCTCTGGGATGTACCAGTGTTGTTATCTATTCCTGAATCAGGAATAAAAAGAGTTACCCATCCGATCGAACAGAAGTTAAATGCACTAAGGTATATGAAAGAAAGATGGAGTAGATACAAACTTATATTTACAGATGGTGCTAGGAGCGGAGGGGAGCCAGCCCTAGGGGGTGCGGCCTTCTATGGCAGTAGTATTAATTATGGTCAGTCATATAAACTACAATCTGATGCATCAATATTTACAGCGGAATTATTTGTTACCCTACAAGCATTGAAATATATCTTATCTTTGCGTCCGCAGCTTGTAGTGGTATTATGCGACACCCGTGGCGCTTTGGAGTCTATAAGTGGTTTGTCAAGCCCTCCATCACACCCATTGATAATTCAAATACTCGAAAAGTTCGTGCGTGGGTATAATGGGTAATGAGAGAGTAGATAGTTTGGCATCTAGTGTAAATTTATTTTCTATTGTACAGGAAATCCCTCTACCGTATAGCGACTTTATACCGAGGATAAAACAAAGAAGTCGGGTTAAATGGAGCGAATGGTGGAAGACCACATGCCAGCAGAAACCAAAATGGTATCATGGTGTTTGTGGTACAAAATTAGTTACACCATGGTTTTCAAGAGTTAAGGGCACTCGTAAGTTTATTTGTACAATAATCCACCTCCAGCTCAGACCCGCCTACACGAAAGACCGACTTTATTTGATGCGTAAAGTACCGCCCTCACATTGTGTGGTTTGCCACGTTCCGGAAACACTAGAACATATATTTATGACATGTCCTGTACATCAGTTGGCTCGGGTAAATTACATTCTTAATCACATTACAAACTTTTCTTTAGTTAATGTATTATGCTCAGACAACATTACTTTGTACAGGAGGCTGTACAATTTCCTGCTAAATATAAATATGTCGGTGTAGAGACGAACAAAATATGTCTTCCCGGTTATGTTGTAGACGAAATTCGTTATGAGATAGGGCTAGGTTAGTTGGGTCAGAACTGGAGTGATCTAATAAGAAAATCAAGAAAGTGGAATCGGGAGTAAATCAAATACAAGTGCTCCTGGCTTATTGAAGACAATATCTTCAGTGCCAATGAAGAAAAAAGCAAACAAAAAAAAACTGTTTGAATGGAGACCAATCAGAGTGGACACTGATCAGGATTTGGTGGATATAATGCAGATAATTCTAATGGATACAATTCAGGATTTTTTTTATTAAAGCTGTTTATTTGAGAAATGTCTGATTGAAGACCATTCAGAGTGGATAAAATTCAGTCCCGTCCCTATAGGAAGGTGAAAAAAAAGTATTTGGAAACAACTGAAAAGTTTGCTGATAAAATAAATCCATTGCCTCATGTTAAGTTTAATTATCTTACTTAAATCTAGTTGATTTATGAATGTTTGATCGAATACAGAATTGGGCATGGATGTTGTTGTACAATTCCGCTAATTGTTTTGATAAAGAATGACATTTATGATGGAGGTATAATTAGGTATACAATTATTCATGTTTCGATTTCGTTGTATCCGGGGCAAGACTGGTATTCTCAGATCTGGCCAATTCCAGTTTTGGGTCAGATCTGGCTGGCATTTTTCCACATGGGATTGCCATGTGATGTGGTGTATGTGTTAAATATAACTATACTGTTTCTCCCTAATACAGTCAACTCTCGATTCTACGACCTTTCACGGTTCCCTGGAAAAGGGTCGTTATTTCGAAGGGGTCGTTATTGGAATTTTAACAGATTTTGTTCCACCCCTGACCTTCATACGAAAAAATTGCATTTTTTAGACAACACGTGAAAAAGTAAATAAAATAAAACCTACCTATTTCTTGAAGAAGTCTATTGTGAAGGCCTGCTTCTTCTTAGCGCCAGTTTTCTCGACAAAGTCTTTCAAATTATAGAAATGGGTCCACATATCTTCACTAGCCCCCTGGCGCTTAAGTGCTATTGAGTAGACGTCCCCAGCTTTCAGAACATCTTTCATCATGGGGATGTATTTAGGCTCTTCTTCCATTTCTTCCTTCCCCTCTTCATCGCTGGACTCCTGCTGCTCCCTGATTAAATCGGCGTCGTAGAGGGTGCCCCAAACTGCGATGTCATCGTCTGCTGCTATGTACTCCTCATACGTGCAGTCTGGGGCTAATCTCTGCCACGTTTCTTCATCGCACGGCTGAGTGAAAGTCGGGGAGGCAAACGAAGGTGCGGTTGATGGTCCAGGCCACGGTTTCATGCAGGGGCCTACCTGCGGTTCTGTGGAGGGGCCTGGCTGGGAATTGGCGTCCACTGGTGGTGGGTCGTTTGGGTCCTCGGTGCTGGCAACGGTGGAAAGTACGGCAGCCTCTTCGTCAACTGGTAAAACAAAGTGGGCGTGTCGGAAGCAGTTGGTGATCACCGCTGGTCTCACGCCCCTCCAACTGGTGACGATTCCTTCCATGGCCCTGAACATATCCCACTTTTTGACCTCCTTGTCCATGTCGAGATTCCACACCATACTCCGCACAAGCATCTCGCGGAACTTAACCTTCACTTGCTGGATTATTCCCTGGTCCAGGGGCTGAAGCATGCTATCGCGTTCTTTGGCAGAAACACCAGCTCGATGTTCCTGAGTTTGTCGAGAGCAGGATGTGCGGGGCAATTGTCGACAAAGAGCACGACTTTTCTATTTGCGGCGTCCATCTTCGAATCAAAGCCTTGAAGCCACCTCGTGAACACCCCCGAGGTCATCCATGCCTTCGTATTAGAATCATAGTCACAAGGCAGGATGTTGCCCTTGAAACCGCGGGGTTTCTTGAACTTCCCGATCACGAGGGGCTTCATCTTATCGCTGCCGTCCATGTTGCAGCACAGAAGGACGGTGAGGCGCTCCTTGCTCCTCTTCGCACCTTTGCACTTATCCCCTTTCACAGCAAGAGTGCGATCTGGCATGAGGTTGTAGAACATCCCCAGCTCATCAGCGTTGTATACATCTTGAGGCTGATAGCGCCTAAGGATGTTTCGGAGCAAGGGCATCCAATCCCTCACTGGTGTTGGGTCCACCGATGCGCTTTCACCGACGACCTTGTGGCTGGCTATTCTGTGACGCACTTTGAAACGCTCTACCCACCCACTTGAACACTTAAAGTTTTTTATACCCAACCTCAGGGCAAATTCATCAGCCTTCCTCTGCATCATCGGTCCGTTTATAGGCACGTTTTGCGCTCTATGCTGGCTGAACCACTCCAGCATAGCCTGCTCCAGATTCGCGTGCGTCGCACCCTTCAAATTTTTGGCCTTCCTTCTGCACTGCATTCACAATTTCTTCTCTCATTTTGAGAATAGTGAAAAGTGTCGGCTTTGGGATGCCATGCCGCCGCGCAATCTCCGTCTTTGTAACCTTCTTCTCATCCACTTCCTGGATGATATCGTACTTCTTCATGAGCGTCAAGAAGGTCCTCCTTTCACTCATTTCGTCTAAATTATAAGTTCGTATCAAATAAAAAAAATATAGCGTGGGTTATCAAAATTCGTTCACAAAATCCAACCAAAAACGTAACCAAATCAAAATAACAATGTTTAACAATATCATGGGTCGTCAAAAATTGTTTACAAAATCAAACCAAAATAGTAATCAAATCGAGAATCGAAATAACAATGGCAAAAGCAAGCCTGGCGTGTGATGTATTGGCAGTCGCGCGCGTAGAAACATTGTCTTGCTTTTGGGAGGGGGTGGACAGAGTCAAGTGCTATTGGCTGGCATTGATGAGGTGGTATCTATTTTTATACCTCATCCACCCCAGTTACTAGTAATACAGTGCTCACAAAGATAATTGCAACGCAGTGACCTAAATAAATGCAGCAAACACATTTTACAGCCGATTTCCTTAAACTTTTCAACCTTTTCCCCCCACATTTTTCACGGTTCCCCAAAAAAGGATCGTTACTTCGAGAGGGACGCTATTCCCGGGGTCGTAGAATCGAGAGTTGACTTATTTGTCTTAAGTAATTATTGATCCAAGCGTTCATTATATTAAAAGCTAGTTCCTTACAAAATTACTAATTACACAGTTGGTGATGTAGGCCTCTTTGGGTAGTTATTGATTCTCCAATATTCAAATATATCTTAGAATTGAGTCCATACTATATTAATAAGTTAGATAAGGCTGCAATTTACAAATAGACAATTAAATTATTATTATTATTATTATTATTATTATTATTATTATTATTATTATTAACCATGAAGGGACGATAGAAATATAAACGAAATTAATTTCACAAACATGTATATTTGCAAGTAGTGAAATTACGATAGTTGTATTAATTGTATTAAGCTAGTCAAATTAACAAAAATAAACATGTGTGATGCAGTATTAACATAGACAGACTATGTAACAAAACCACCTTACGCTTTTCTTATTTAAGTAGGGTTTCAGGAAATTTTTATACTTTTAAGATATTTTTACGCTCAAGACAAAAACTATTTACTTTTTTGTGTTGGTCACATCGTCATGAAACTGGCAATTTCTGAATTTTATATTTAGATAAACTAAAACTAACTACTAATCGCCTTACTCCAACAATCATTTAATTACTTGTTCATTAATGATCAGTACGGTAATCTCTAGACTTTAAGGTTGAATTTTTTAAAATGCCTTACCAAGGGCTTGCATTTGCAATATTTATGGGTATTGGAATAGCAACTGCTGCGCTTTTATATTTTTTGGATCGTCAACCTGAGGCTCCCCTTAGCAGGACAGGATGGAGCAACAGGCAGCGATGTCCTCCGCTGGAGCCCACCTCTGGAACGCAAGAAGATAACCGACAAGATAGGTTAGTGGTTATAGTACGCTTCAAATAGAGCATATAAATAGTCCCTATTACTTTATTTGTTTTATTACGATGTATGTCAATTGTATTACCCTTATGAAAACGGAAAATCGAATAATAATTTATTTATAAAGCTTCGAAAGTTTGCATAGTTGTACACTTTTAAACAAAACTCGACAAAATTCACATAAACTTAAATATTTATGAATACACTAGTAAGTTAAAGTGATTGATCACTGGTCTTAATAGATTCATACGCATTTTGATTTCTATGATTTCAGCCATATATTATTTTGGGAGATTTTAAATTCTCCATTTCATCAATATTAGTTGAAATTTTAATTTTTAGCACATGGAAGGCTAGACCCTTTTATATATTAAGTTATCTAGGTAAGTACCGTAATAATATATCTTTAAACAATTGCTGTTTCTCAAGATGTAATTTGTTAGAGGGCTCGTTTGTAATTGATCGAACCTATATGACAATTTACTTCGTGATATTTCAATAGATGATGTTCAACATATTCTTAAAGAAGGTTTGGAGTGCTATGATCTCAATCAGTTTCCAAATATTTTGATCGGTTTGTGTGGATGAACACCTACACCAAATCTCAAATCGGTGTATTTCAGGTCTTTTTAGGCCTACTTAGGTGAGTTAATTTAATTCTTTTTCTGATTATATACAGGCCTATAGGCTACATACATATATACATACATACAACACATGCATTCAAATCAATTATTTGTATTAATTTGTACATATACCGTAAGTTTTAATAATAAAATATTGATGTTTTGGTAGAAAAACAAATTCCTGAGAAATATGCTCTAGTACTATATATTATACCAAGGTTTTGTTAAAACCGGGTTTCTCCCTATAGTAGACTTTATTATAGGATTATAAGTTGATTGCATCCTTGAGACGCTTGAACTGCAGGACGGTTTACTATGTGTAGAATTCCGGAAAACACACTACATTCCGGAATTATGCAAGGACCACTGCCTCCCTCTCCCACTTTTCCTTTGAGCGAGGTTTAGGTTGCTGCCAAATGCCAACACAACTGGCTGGTAGAGGCGGAGGCTATGTTTATTTTCTGACCTTAGTTCAATTGTATTCAATATATGGGGTGCGCTGGTTGAGTATGACTGGGATTGGTTTGGAAATGGGACTTAAAAATATATATTGTGTGTTTGAGTTGGGATAGTTTTTTTTAAAATTATTATTGTAAAGCCTAAAAACGCTTAAATTTAAGTTACCCACAGTTAATATAATTCATTTGGTAAAACTGGTTAAGAAACTGTCATTTGAATATATCCTTAATTCATTACTTAGCTTTTATCATAAACTGCCTTTGTATTGTTTTAAAAAAAATACATTTTACCTATTGAGTGCATCATTTGACTTGTATGAGTGACCAGAAGAGGTTTTGTTTTTATTGTTTGTTATGCTTGTGGTTGGCGTATGATTGAATGTGATAACTTTTGGGAAGATGGACCTTGGGGTAAGGTCAAGGTAATCTACGTCCAGTTCACAAGAGTGAATGAGAGAGATAACAGCATATATATTATATATATATATTTATTACCACTATGTAAAGCAGGCTCTTAAATAATTTTATTGTACTTTTTCTTTTGTTATTGAAGAGGTTTTTTTAGTTAGGCTAACCTTATACATTGCAATGGCGCTTTTCTAAGGATGTATATTAATAGGCCCTACCTTTTTTTTATCTAATTATATTATTCAAGTCTCCTTAACTTCTCCCATTGTTGATGTATTGTGTAAATAATGTTGGTATCTTCTCTGGAGCATTTCAAATGATATTTAAGTTTCATTTGGTTTTTTTTATTGTTGTTTGTGCATTGTTGTTCCTTTGTCTTCTAAGTATTTAGCGGATGACCCAAAACTGATCCCTCTTAGCCGGAGCGGGATTTGGGTACCCAGTAACCTGGAATAAAGCCCACGACTACTTTCCACTGGCACCACCAAGCTGGCAAATAAGTTAAATTTGTTTGAGAGGAAAAGGGATTTGATTCTCTTTTGGTATGAAAATACTGTATCAGAAGGGTTGTGAACCCTTACAATTCCATGCATAGGAAATCACCGAGAGTATTCTTCAACAGCATAAGTGTCACACCCGCTTCAGTGGCCACTTGATCTAAGGCATCACTATCGCGATAGACTAGTTTGCCGATGACGGGGAGATTGGGGTTTGAATCTCGTTCAGGTGTATTGATGGTGGTTTTTCCAAAATGGTTTTCTACTCTCCCTTCATACAAATTCAGGTACACTTCATCTAAATTCAACCATCCTTATTCCTAACTCATTAGTTTGGTTAGTAGGCTATATATGTGTACAAGCTGAACAGGTAGCAAGACGCTGTGTTAAAAATAATTAGGGCAAGTTCTATTGCAGAAGCTGCCAAACAGCATATTTGCATATTCATCAACACTTCTCCAATGTCACTATCAACAGTCACAACAGCCAACTGATGCTCACATGGGATTGTGTGCATTTGCTTCAGACTGATGCATTACAGTGTTAGGGAAGGACAATATTGTGTGCCAACTCCAAAATACTGTACTGTACATTAAAAATAAAAGCTTAATTTTATTCTAACATGTGTCCTATAACCTTTCGAAATAGGACACATGTTCATTTAAACTTTTTCTTAGAATGAACTTCTAGAATACTGATCTTTCCTCCTGGTACACCCTGTATAATATATAATATTAAAGGCCATTAATGCATTATCAAACCCTCGCCAATTCCATGAATATAAGGATTACAGTAAGTGTTTGTTTGTCTTTAAAATCAATGGTCAAGACATTCGGGAAAATGTTCACAGGATTGTGAGCTAATATTTAGTTGCTTTCAATAATGTCCACAGGCTTAACAAACATACACTTGATTCTATTCTCAGTCCCAGAACTTAAAGGAGGTTTTATTAACCTTAGGGTTTCAGTTTGTCATTATTGACACTCCTGGTTTATTTTAAAAATAAATATATTGTCACTTGTACATTTTGAAAGTACTTCAACTTTATAAAGTTGTATTTAAAAATATAGTTTGAACAACACATACACAGCTATAGTAAATAGTGTTTCTTTTTCCTCCACAAAACTTTTCTAAAACATAGTCCCAACACTGAATTTACTATGTTGTGTATGTTTGTTAGTTTCATTTACAAAATCTTCAAACACGTCTGTACATATAAACAACCCTACATCATATACATTCCTCTTCTGAGCTCTCTGGATTATTTTGGTCCTCAATATAATTTCCTAAGGTAGTTTCATTACTTATTTGAGTTATTTCTATTTATTACCATTAGACCATTTGATCACCAGAGTAGTCTGAGTAAAATATTTCCAATACACAACTCAATAGCATATAAATTATTTACTTAAGTATGGTTCTGTGTATTGAGACATTTTAAATATGGCCCTACCAGTCTTTGTCAGGGTTTGTCAATAAAATATGGCAAATCAGGGTTATTATGTGCCCATAATTGACACCACCCTTAAGGTTAAAATTATGATTAATGCAATTAATCTGTTGCGGACTAACCAGTCAAGCCCCGTACGACCTAAATCAACTACCAAGAATAACATGTTAAGAAATAAAATGTATATGGATTTCTAAATGTGTGCACGTATCTATACATGTATAACTCCATTTGTTACATACCACGCCACGATAACATCGCTGAACAAGATGGGCTCCATCAGATGTGTTCAACTATTCTCTCCGCCGGCGACACTGCGCTTTACCATCCTGACCTATCTATTTAACTGACCAAGTTCGATGTAGCGCACCAGCACGCGGTTTCCGTTACTCGTGTCTACATGCCGATTTGAATGTCGTGGGGCGTCATTCCTCCCTCTCGTCTCCCATAGTTCATCAAGCTCAGCCGCTATAAAACACCATGGTTCGCTGGGAAAGGACACATTGTTTAGTCCAGAACTCTACAAGTTCAATGTCTCTTCACTCAGAACATATCTACAGCACTAAGGTGGTCACGACGATGCTGCCGACGAACAGACCTGACCGGCGAAAGTAATGCATTGTAATCTAATACAATCAGATTGATAAGGAGTAGGCGGCTTCATCAGCCATTATGTAGGTTTTAGGTATTATTTCCACGTATGTTGAGGGTATTTGTAGCTCTTGTGGGTATATTTATGTGATGTAGGTTAGTCTTTAAGCTTTTATGACATGCTGTACTTGCCTTCAGTGATGTCTCACATCACTGTTATTGCTTGGTCCTTAAGACCAGCCACTTAGTAAAAGGTGTGTCTCACTCCTTGGCCTGCACGACCATGTTGTAGTCTGCAGGGGCTGTTTAGGTTGTTCCAGGCCTGGTGGTTATACCTAGTTAGATATTGGTTGGTGTTCCTTGGGTAAATCTGGGCGCCTCACGCCTTATTGTTATTCATCTTGTTGTGATGCTCAACTTGTGGGTTTTTATACCCATCTGGCATGGCTCGCATTTGTTATTAATTTGAATATTGTTTTTCACCTTGTTGCGGTGATCAACTTGTGGGTCATTTTGCCCACCTGGTATAGCCCGTGTTTTCTATATGTTATAGATATTGTAACTCTGAGAGACAATTTCTCGCCCTACTTGTTGATCTCTAACCTTAAATAGATTTATTTTTCACGATCCCAGCTAAAACCGACTGGTTGCCTGCCAGAACATTTTGTGCTAGAGCCTAGAACCCTAAATTGAAACGTTCCCTTGTTATTTAACCGGAATATGTATGACCTGAAACAAACTCTCAATTGCTCAAAACCTTTGTAGCTGCGCTATGAAAGATCAAGCTAACTTCACTAGCATGGGTGGTCTTCTTCCCCTAATGTAGGGCTGCAGATTTGTGTCAATGAACTGATTCTATTTTTCTTGCAAGTAATTTTAGTTGCAATTGATTAACTTATTTTAGTATAGTGTAGAATTTTCAAGTATATGTAATTGTTCTCTGACTAAATGCGGCAATTGTATTTTAGAAGGGGTCTTTTAGTATATAGCATAAACAAGGTCTTACCTGTTGTGTGCAGGTATTGGCGCTTCACGCCATGTAAACTCCATGAGTGGGGTTACTTGTTTACTTGTAAAAGAGTCACTGATTTTAGGCCATCATTATAGGCCTCTTTTTGACAAACTGGATGGTGCTTTGATATTTTGTTATATATTTGTTGTTAACTGGTCTCATTAAAACTTATTTGTTTACATGCATCTCTATCTTTTTTTTTTACATGTTCTTTATCTATGAATGTTTTCCCTGTCTACAAAAATGGGGTCTCTAGACTTGTCTAGAGCGCCAGTGCAAATCAAATATATAACTAAGTAGTTATATACAATCAAAATTTATCGTATCAACACTTGTGCATTCGAAATATATTTTTTTTAAAAAGATGCCAAACTGCTGAAGAGAGAGAGATTGGTGTTTGATCTTGGTCAGGTGCACTGAAAGTGGTTTTTCCAAAATGGTTTCTCTCTCTTTCTCTCCATGAAAATACAGGTGCATTTAAAAAAAATTAAACCTTCCTAATCCCAAACACATTAGTATAATTAGTACCTAGGCGAATAACCCAAAATTAGTAGTAAGATGCAGTGCTTAAAAATAAAGATGGGGCTCTTGTGATGCCCACAGATAACCAGGAAGCATGGTAAAAAAACAACCAAGGAGTCACAAGAGAAAACAG
The DNA here is from genome assembly GCA_901482245.1 of Timema douglasi. Taxonomy (NCBI): domain Eukaryota; kingdom Metazoa; phylum Arthropoda; class Insecta; order Phasmatodea; family Timematidae; genus Timema; species Timema douglasi. Next base: position 117,787 of record CABEEJ010000057.1, read on the forward strand.
ATAGTTTTATTTTAATTTAGTCAAGTATAAAGGAAATGAAGATACATCATATATTCCCAAAATGGCATTAGAGAGCCAATTTGTCGTCTGGCAATAAACATCAATTCAAGACGATTTAAACTTAGCCTTCATAAATATACATCAGACATAAAGCCCCCAAAGGGAACATAGTTAAAGTAAAAACTCTAGATTCTAAATCCAATACAAGTCTCCTAAATATTTGTCAGAAGACCATTATACAAATGGTTGTTAGTTTACTCTCCTCAAGAGAGTGGACGACCTTGGGCCAAAGGTGGATAACAAAATCTCTAGTCATTAAAAGAGAATTTACAATAGCCCTTTCTATAAACATGAATAGGATAACTCCGTATTTCCAAGGTCGAAGGTGCTAAACCAAAGCATATAAATAATACTTCAAACTGACCGCCGCAAAAGCGTATGCAAATCCAAAAAGCAAAAAGGCTTAATTTTAATAATACATATATACATAAGATAGCAATTATTGTCAAAATATATACGAAATTGTGAAGCAATAAAATTTACTTAAAAAAAATAAAATAATGCATTCTGTCAAAGCAGACACAAATATAATAAGATAAAGTGATTTAATCTAAAATATATGTCTCAACAATTGCCGTTGAAAGTCTATACCTAAACAACAATGGATAATTTAAATATATGATTTAAATTGAAGTATATAAAAATATTTCATCAACCGCCGTTAGAATCTATACAAACTAACATGATAACCTGATTTGATTTAAATATATATACAATAATCCACACAATTAAAGTGTGCATACATTAGCATAATAACATCCCAGAAACTTGTAAAAATACCAATGTAATCGGTTAACTGAACTAAGTGAAGATGAGAGCGTGCCACAAGTACGCAATTAGTACTAAGGCAAATCATCATTTCCCATTAAGACAAATATTATAGACTCACGGTTCATCCCACTAAAAAATCCATCTACAAAACATGATTATGTTAAAGTAAGCCCAAACAACAATTTAGAAAAGAATCCCTCCCCATTATTTATATCAGAACTGAATTTTGAATAAAGTTTCCTAGCCTTAGTTTATATCGGCGCCCTCACCTATGTGCAAGCCAGTGGTACAATGAGTACCGAGGTAAACTATACCAGCCATTATATAGCAAATACAACCTACACATGTTCTCAGAGGAGGAGGAAAGTAGGGCGATGACTAGCGCTCTCGAAGCTTAGCGGCCAGTCCAGTAACCACTCGAAATTTACAGAATATCCCAGATGGCGGAACTGGAAAGGATCTTGATCAAGTTAAGTCCTTGTTGTTGTGGGCGGGGCTTAGATGACGAGCGTGGCACTGACCAGAGTCTCGTTTCATTCAATGTTGTTTAATCCAAGGGAGAGGATGTCATAGTGTGTTTGTGCTCCATCAGGCGGTGAGTGTTGTAATTCCATATTACTGGGTGGTATGTGTTAGATGTTGTCATTTGTTGTAACATCGTTACACTTTGTTTTTAACAAATTAAAACTTAGAAATTAGGAATTAAAAAAAAATTACTAAAACAAATTAAGATCTAACAAAACATGTTATTTGTCAACATCTGCAAAAATTAAGTAGATCATCACAAACATTTTCGGTTTATTATTTACAATTATGTAATTGCCCAAAGATGAGAACATTTTAACCCTCTCTCAAACTTTCACATTTTACATTTCAATTACATAGAATCAGAAAATCAAATAAAAAGATAATCTGTCCGTACGCTGCCATCCATGCTTTTTCTCCCAAAATATTCAATAAAAATTGATTAAATTTGGCTCTAATATTTGTATCCAGGTCTAAATGGTCCTAAAACCCCGGCATTTCAAAAAGTCAAGAAGGGGGGTTAAATATTTCAAATATTCCCAGTGAATAGTATCCATATAGGGTGGTTGTGTTTTTATGATGAATTTTTATAAGTTTTGGAATTCTGAATCGAATGGTTTTTCCGCAAGGCTCAATGACCAGCTGTTCGCATTTTATAAAAGAAAACCCATTTTAAACCCCTCCCCCTCCCCCAATTAAAATATATATTTTTGCTGATTATGTTATGTAGAGTATCAAATGAAAGGTCTTGACAAGCTGAATAAGATTATACAACACGTAGGTCCCAAATGCTTAATAATATCATTAGCATCAATAATTATAATAATTTTATAAAATCTTATTAGTAATAACTATATTATATATTGGGGAAGTAATAAACCTATGTGTAATCATTTGCAGTGTTATAATAACTCTTATTTTGTTTATTTCAGGTACTCGGCCACAGGAGAGTCATTCAGATCACTTGCTTTTCAGCATCGAATATACCATTCTTGGATAGGTGTCATAATAAAAAGTTACTGAGCGCATCAGCAATAGGATGTTCATGTTAATAATACCTTCACCAACAGAGGAGCAAATGCAAAAAATTAGTAATACATATTTGTCAACGTGGAATTTCCCAAACTGCATTGGTTCGGTTGACGGCAAACATGTGAGGATAAAGGCTCCCAAAAACAGTGGATCAATATTCTTTAATTACAAGGAGTATTATTCTATCGTTTTACTAGCAGTCGTTGATGCGGTGTACACATTTGTTGCAATCAATGTTGGTTCCTATGCCAAAGAAGAAGTCGCATTTCAAAATTAAGATACAAGTACAAATTATGGGGCTGTGTTACCATATAAAGCACTTCAGGGAGCTTCTTTAGCTGTTTAATATTTAGAATTTTTCCTAGCCTACGTTATTTAGGGGGTTATGCCATAAAAAAAACACTTCAGATAACTTCTAAAACTGTTTTATCATTTAGAAATTTTTCTAGCCTCAGACAAATGGGGGATGTGTCCACAAAAAGCCCCCTGAAATTATTGGCTGGCTACAGCCTTGCCCGAAACAGATATTTTTGTACCACATGTCATTGTAGCAGATGAAGCTTTTGTTTTACATGAAAGTTTGATGAAACCCTATCTGAGACAGCAATCCTTATGCAATTCATCAAAAGCTGTATATAACTTTCGACTATCTTGAGCTAGGAGGACGACGACTAAAAATGCCTTCAGAATTTTATGTGCTTATTTTAGAGGTTCTATTTTCAACTGATTGCTACTACCCCAGAAACTACCGACATGTTGATTACATGTACCTGTATTTTACATAACATTTTATGGGAAGTAAAACAACTTGCTCCAAATCAAGTACACATCAATGATGAACTTCCATTACCTACTGAAAATGTATTTCCTCTAGTAGGAAATAATATCCGTACACAAAATTCACAAATGCATATTTGAGAAATATTCAAGAACTACTTCAATGGCCCAACGGCTGTTGTTGATTGGCAGAATAAATATGTTACACAACACTAACAATAATAATGTTGCTTCATATTTTTTTTATACCTAATAAACATATTTATGTTGTCTTTTGTTTATCGATTATATAGCTTGTCTATGATAAATTGTCAAAACATTGTTGTAATAAATAATACTATACAGTTTTGCGACATTTTTAGTCCAAAACCCATCATTTGTAAACAATGTAAACATATTAAACTCTGTTGACTACAATCTTTATCTTAAATCTAAAAATATGAAATATTCAAAATATCATAACTGATTTTTCAAGTATATCACCGATTTCATGCCACAGATTTTGCTTCAACTGTGATTTCATGTAGTCTTTACTTTTCACATTGAATTATATAACACACCTTGTTTCTTCACAAAATTTATTAATATTTAGTCTTCTTCATTACTCCAATTTTGACTAATTTTAAATGAAAAGTTCACCATACCACTACAAAAAACGGTACTCAATTGTTTGTGGCCGTGATGCAAATGGCAGCACCGCTATTTGACATGACAGTGGCACTCAACTGTATCTAGGAAACCAGGCTCGATTGTTTGTATAGACTTTTTGTGATGTCATTCACCATCATATTACGACCGCTACTCGAGGAAACCTTACCTTAAATATCTCAAAAGCTTTGTGTCACTACAACAATGTTTGTAAATGTGAGCACCATTTATTATTGTGATTATATTTGTGTTAATGTTTTATATAATTCACCATATTCCTTTGTCAAGAGCATTGCACAATATCTACCAGACGCAGAAGATTGAAATTAAAAAAAAAAAATTAGCCCCTGTGCATGAGCTTATGCACTTAAAGGCCAGAATTTTAAAATTTTGAATATAATTGTTTAAATTAATTAAAACCCTGGTTGAATATAAAGTAATATTATATATATATATAAAAGAGTGGTTTTTATTTCATGCTAAAAACTCTATACCATTTATGTTGAAATCTCACATGGACATAACTTGGGATGCCTAGTTAACATATAGTTCAATTGATATCCAATCCCACCATTTTGTTTCAAGATGGTGGCTACAATACACTACTTTTGGGTTATTTTTTCATCTTCTGCTTATCCTATTTTCATTGGACCAACTTTAGAAGGTTCCTGTACATAAGATACATAATATAAAACATATGTAAAAAGGGGTATTTAGCTGGTGAATTATATCCATATTAGTTACATTATTGGTTATTTGTAAATAAAACATTTCTTCATCATATGCCACTAGTCAACTTGAAAACTAAAAATCATCAAAATGAATCTTTCTGTTTTAAAAGACTAGTTGATATTAAAACAATTGAATTCTTACAAAGGCCATTAGTCAGTATTCTAAAATAAGAACACTTGTTTTTTCACTTGTGTGTCTAGATCTGGACCTTCGAGGCTTGGAGCTCGCAAAAGGAACCAGAAAACAAGTTCCCAAAATGTCTATTCTTGCACTATCTGCCAGGATACTTTGAACAACGTGGGTTTCAGGATATTGCCGTGTGAACACTCCTTCCATGGGTCCTGTATTGACCGCTGGTTCAAGGTAGGCCCATGTTACAAATATTTAGCTCTTGTTGTTCCAATTCGAGAAAGCGTATCACCCAAAATTTGTTATTAGCTGATAGTTTTGCCTATTGACTTATATACTGTACACTAAAAGGGTAGGGGTGACAAAGGTAGAATTTAGGAGAAATGTACTCAGATTTGTGTGGTAAGAAACCATTTAGGAAATACCACTTCAATATGCTTAAACAGAATTCAAACTCTGTTCTTCCTCTCATGGGCAAACTAGTCAAGGTAAGACTGATGCAGATAGCTTTGTGTGTTAAGACAGTGTTCTACAAACCTTTTAAGTTAACGGTATACTTAAAAAGAATATTTTGTTTTGGGTATGCGCCATGGCAACAGAAAATGCATTATGCACCCACAATGGTTGTACAGTAAATTTAAATTAAGAGCATATACTAGACTAATTTTTTCCATTTTTTCCAAATGTTCCAAGATTAAAGGTTGAAGTTATTTTTCTCTGCCCGCCTTTTTATCATTTGGAACCATTTCGTTCAAACCATTACTAATTTGGGTAAACCAGGACTAAAACTTTGCGTGAAATCTTTTGATTTCGTTAGATGTATTTAAAATATTAGTAAGTATGAGTAAGTAAGAAATGTGAACATACGGCTGCTGCTCTTACCAACGTCTTTCATATTCTTCAGCATTTGCAAGGCGTTCCGGGGTGTAGCACACCTAATCTGCTTCCATGATACACTAGTGTGCCACAACACACTGTTTGGGGGACACTTCAACCCAAGCAATTTTATTCAGGCATTTATTTTAGTTCAGTTCTTATTGTAACGTGGGGGCGCACGTGACCTGGGAGGGTCACAGGCTGTTCACACGTGAACGCGTGAACCACGAGTTCTTTTAGGGATATTGGGGTACGCTGCCGACCAAACACGAATGAAAATGCCCACGGAATATTCAAAGTTTTAATTATTAAAATCACCACTTACATACACTCACTGATTATCTGTATATCTAAATTAATTGTAACTAAACAAGTAATAAAATAAAAAGAGTCTTAATCAAGTCTGTAAATTAATAAACTAATATAACACATAAAAATAAAAGTAAGTTAAATAAACAAATTAACAGCTATAAAACACTTAATAACTATTTAAATATTTAAAAGACAGTCACAAAAATGTTCATTCACACAGTAGTCTACAATAATAACAAAAGCCACTTGTCTCACACACGATACACGACGATGACCCGCAATACACAAACACTGGACTCGCCGGTCCACTCCCGTGTCGTACACATCACACCGGCACGCGCCACACGAACACTGGACTCGCCGGTCCACTCCCGGACTCATCAGTCGCGAACCAAGAACTCCACTGAGGCTACCGCTGAGCATGTTGGAATCCTCCACTTCTAGAATAAAAAGGATCCAGACCCCTCCAGACGAGTCTCCGTCCTCCCCCCACACCCCCTCGGCCCCTCTAATCCCCCAGTCAAGCGATAAGGTTGCTACCTACCCGCTAGACAAGGAGGGAGACAGAGAGAACAAGGAGCGCAACCAGGGCAAACAACAAGAGCACGCTGGTCCCGCTGTTAGGTACTAATCTTGTTACACTATGTTATTTTATATCACTTCATTTATTGAAAACTTAGTTTCTCATTTGAAGCACAGTTGGAAATGGAAGATGGTGCCATCCTTACCAAATTAAAGCTTTGTTCCCATCCCTTTCACTGGTAGGGCTGTGCAAAATCCATCTTGAAGCTAAGCAGAATTGAATACAGTGTAATATAGGTTAATTTTCATCGGGGATCTTTAGGAAAAAACAACAACATGGATACAAGCAAACAATATTTAAAACTACTCGAGTAAAACATTCAGATTTTCCTGTATGTATTTACTAAATCAAAAAAATGTACACAAATAATATTATTGTTTCCACTGTCAAGTTCACTTTGCAATACTTCTTTTTAGGAAGGCATTACTGTTTGTGCACAGCAGTAAAGTAAATCATTCCTTCACACAATTTGCTTCATAGCAGGTCACTCCTTTCAATGGCAGCATTCGGTCTTGCAAACAATCGAAGAAAAAAGACCATTTTCTTCTGAATTATAGGTGTCCTTATCTTCATACCTCTCCAGCAGTTCTAGAAGCTTTTCAAGTCAGAGTTCTGTGGCGTTGGTATCTACAGCAGCACTCTACCTGGCCAGTTTTTTAAATACCAGGCCGTGGTATTGCTTTAAGGAGACCCAAACGTTTGAAGCTGAAAAGTTCTCAACCCCTATTTAAGCTATTTTAAGGTATTTCTACCAGAGAATGCTTCCATCTACAAGAATACCTGATGCCCTGACTTGATGGAAAGAGGGCATTTTCCATGTCGCTGTAGGTCGACACCTTTCCCGTATTCTTTTTCTTGGCTGATGCACATCACAGCTATCAACTGGCCCTCTGGTTTCCTTTTTCTTCACATTAATTATATTTAGGGTTGATGGTGTCAGGCCTAGTGGCTTGGCTACACCAATTCTCCTTTCTCTGATGAGTTTTCATCCACCTTTTCTATGATGTACAATTGTTATTATAACGTTCCAAATAGTTTCGCAGAAAATGCCTTGTGGAATGAAAGAATATTAAAAGATAATTATGACAATAATAATAATAATAATAATAAAAATAAATAAATAATAATAATAATAAGCACTGTTGAGGATCGAACAAATGTGATGAACTGCGTACTCAACTAGACAAAAGTGCAAAGTGAAGTGAGACACTAACATACAGGCAGGTTTTCTCAGCCCAACCAGGGTCTCACCATCCTGCTTTCCTTCCAACTCATTGCTTAGGATATAACTTGCTGAGCGAGACTGCCGAAGTCGGGGAGTCCGAGTTTCGAATCTCGGTTGGATGAACTGGGGGTGGTTTTTCTTAGAAGATTTTCCACTCTCTCTCCATGCATATGGGGCTCACTTCCTCTAAATTAAACCTCCCGAATTCCTAAATCATTAGCATAATTAGTACTTAAGCATATAACCTGAATGGGCAGTAAGATAATAACTTGCTACACCACATTCCATAATCAATCGCTGTTACTACAAGGGGTGTTCAAAAAGAAACTTTTGCTATAACATCTTTATTGCTCATTGTACAACATTTTAAGCCCTGTCACCCTCAAAGTAGTCCCCTCTACTGGCAATACACCGTTCCCAACGTTGCTTTCATTTTTGGAAAGCCTCCTGGAATGCACTTTGTGGGATGGCGTGCAGGTCTCTTGTCGCATTGTCCTGAATCTCCTCTATGGTTTGGAAACGACGTCCCTTCAACGTGGTTTTAAGTTTGGGAAACAGGAAAAAGTCTGCTGGGGCTAGGTCCGGAGAATACGTTGTATGGGGCACTATGGAAGTGTGATGTTTTGGTAGATAGCTGCAGACAAGGAGTGACGCGTGAGCCGGCGCATTGTCACGATGCAACATCCAAGTCAGGTTTTCCCACAATTCAGGCCCCTTCCTGTGCACAGCATCCCTCATACGCGCTAGAATTCCTTGGTAGACTTCCTTGTTTACCATCTGACCACGTGGTACAAATTCGTGATGGACAATGCCTTTGAAGTCAAAAAACACAACCAACATCACCTTGATCTTTGAACGACTCATGCATGCTTTTTTTGGACGAAGAGACCCTTTGCCCACCCACTGCAACGACTGCACCTTCGTTTCAATATCATGGCTATAAACCCACGTCTCATCGCCTGTTATGATGTACTTAAGGAAGTTTTCATTGTCATTGGCAGTGGCAAGCAGTTCCTGGGTGATTTACAACACTGGTCTGTTTCTGATCGTCAGTCAACAAACGCGGCATGAGTTTTGCATTGACATGACGCATATCAAGTTTGTCACTCAAAATTTGATGGCATGATCCTACGCTGATGCCCATTTCGTCAGCAACTTCTCGAACAGTTAAACGACAATTTCCACGAATCACAACACAAACTTTCTCGACATGGTTGTCATCTGTTGATGTGGAAGATCGTCCAGGTTTGGGATCGTCACTGACCGACATTCTGCCATGTTCAAAACGCTTAAACCACTCATAGCACTGCGTTCGACTCATACAGTCCTCCCCGTATGCTTGACTAAGCGATTGAAATGTCTCTGTAAAAGTTTTGCCAAGTTTGTAGCAAAATTTCACACACACACACGTTGTTCTTCAAGCTCTTTCATTGTCACTTTGGCACTAATCCAACGAACAGCTTGTGCACGTGCTCACTTCAGCGGATGTAACTCGCCAACTAACGGTCAGAGCGAAATGCGGCAAATGTCAGTTTGTTGTCTAAACGTGCCGCTACGTGCACTCAGTAGCCGCAGCGCGCTCCCTCTGCCGGTTGGCGGGCGATTTCCAAAGTTCTGTTTCTTTTTGAACACCCCTCGTACTACCAATGCATACTTAACATTTATGTGTATGGTGTTGCTCTTTCATAATAAAGATTAATCTTGGTTTCACTTTCTTCCGGATGAAAAATTCTGACCAATAGATTTGAAAAAACAATCGAGAAATGATTGTTGCTGGTTTTATATGTATAGTTTGTTTAGTATGTGTTCAAGGCCCATGGAAATCGAATGGTGGATCTGAGAAAGTGATACATTCGGGAAAGATATAGTGAGGTTTTAATATAATATGAAACACAGAGGCAGAATCAAAGTATAAATAAGTGTATAAACTGAACGGGTAGTAAGTTGCAGTACTAAAAAACAAATAATGAATATATCTTATTAATAATTATTGTTTTATTCTGTAAAAGTATTGTTGTATTTATATGATTTTATACACTAAATCATTATGTTTGTGGTATTTCACTCTAGGCTGACAGATACATCACAACATTTAAACTAGAGATGGGTCGAATCCACTATTTCTCGAATCCGAATCTACATTTTATTCTCGAATCCGAATCCTAGCAAATCGTTATAAATTTTAAATGACTTACAAATAGACCTACATTACACGATATAGGACTAAACTGTGAATTAAGATTTATTTCAATCATGCTTTCAATTCTAATCAACCCCAACCACCCCTCACAAAATACAGGTTAAAATCCAGCCAAATTAAACAATCTAGACTCATATTAATGTTTTTAAAATCAAATCAATCAAAATTTGAGTGTCTTTTAGTTATTTTTAAAAGTGTTGTTAGAATGAGTTAAGTTTGTAAAAAACATGTGAAATAAACAGATTAGGCCTAGTTATCCTTTGATCAACTTTAATCATCATTAAAGGATATTTTATTGTATTAAGATAAAAATACAAACGGATATTTTTAATAAAGACTAAAACAACATGCTTAACAATTAAACATACATTGGAAATAGTGAACTCAATAATACCCAAGTTGTTCTATTATTTACTTATATATCCACTATCTAGTTTCGTGTAGCAAACAAAAACATTCGATTCTTATGATATATCTATATCGATTTCTGAGAATACATTCTATTTAAAACATGAACATATTTTCGACTACAATATGTTCATTCCCATTTTATAAGGCAGGAACTACCTTTGAATATTTCTACAATTACTTCAATAACATATTTAAAAAAATAATAAACTCTTAGTCAAAATCAATTTAAAAACAAATAGTGGATTAGCATGTCGTTATTTGATCCTTAAAACTTGAGAGCGCTTAGTAAGTGATTAGCTTTCCTGAATCGATTTTAAACAAACAATCGATACATAGCCTATATAGTGTATTTTTATCGGTGTCTGACTGTTTAAAGTATTTATTTTTCATGAAATCCAAAAAAATGTCTAACTTAGAGCCCATTTGCCGCCCTTCGAAAAAAATAGTAATGGGGGAGGACAAATCGTACCAGTGCTGCCAATTCCTTTATATGTTAGAAAGTGGAAGATGGATCCGTGCATTATATATTTTGCGTATCGTAACTATTGATGGGCATAATAAAATGATTTTAAGAATCGAATAATCATTCGATTCTTTGAAAAATAATCGAATGAATCGAAAGACTCATTTGAATGATTTTGAGAAGTAGTAAAGAGTCGGTAATAATTGGATATTTACTACTTCTAAAAATAGTTACTAGTTGCTCGTTTTGCTTTGTGCTACTATTCTCTCTACCCTGTAAACCTCTTGTAACAATTAACTAACATTATTGGAAGTGTGATGGGAAAACCAGACAAGAAGTTTAACAATCATAAACATAGTTGGTTTTATTTAGGACAAAATAGAAGGTAAATACATAATTAGAGCAAAATATAACAATATGGCATGAAGCGCTTCTCCTCTCAGATTTAAATAACTCTGCTGAGATAAAGGAATTAATTGACATTACAATATCTGAAAATAAAAAAGGGAAACATATAGTTATATTCTGGTTGTCAGTTCAACAGTAATATTAATCACCATCATGGAAATCTATGGTTCCCTCGGTTATAGCATTAAGTTCAAGCAACGATGCTACATTGCAACTATTAGCATACATCTAAATTTAGGCAATAAAAGATAAACATTTACGCGCCTTTAGATCTAAAGAAATCAACATAACGTTGAACCAAAACAATAGAAAGAATAAGACTTAAGGCCAAGTCTCAACTCTAACACCTAAGCGCCCTGTGCTCTCAGTTAAATAGATAACTAAATAATCCCATATGCACTCAATACACAAACAAGAAAGGACGGGCGGTAAGCTTGAGACGCCGAGTACGCCAAGGCGTGACCGAAAGTATATACATGAAATTAAATATACATTATGAATGATAAACAAAACGAAATAGTACAATTAGATTGAATTAAACCTCGTACAAAGAGAGAGAATGCAAGCACATTGCAATGCAACATTTCATAATTCTAAGTTTATTTATTTATAAGTCCCAAACAATAATTTAGACTAGATGTCCCCTATTATGCCGAAAATGAATTTTGAATATTAAATCAATCACGGCCCCTAGTCGCCGCCCTCACCAAGCTCAGTCAGTGGTATAATAAGCAACTATTCAAAATCACGATCACTATATATATACATTATTGTATCCACAGAGAGACAAGGCAAGGGAATGAGGAGGTAAGACGATAGAACAAACACCAGAAAAGAATGCGTCTGGCAGCAGCTAGAATATTCCAGGTTGTACTAGCGGCGGAAGTGATAGCTTCGTCTGGCCGTGTGGAACCTCATTCGTTTCCGGCCAGCCGCGGATCGAGTCCCGAGCAGACAGTTGGTTGAAGGCTCCACTCAGTCAGTTGTGCCAGTTGGAGAGTGGAGGTCAGAGCTCGTGCTTTGGTGTTGGAGTTTGTGTTGTAGCTACGGTGAATATTGACCCATTTGATATAACGTCAACTTGTAACTCGTTACAACCCTGCTGTCGGATCTCCCAACACTCATTCCTTTGCATTTGCAGCTTATCAAAACTTTTCTATTACTGTATTTAGTTCCTTGAGCCAGTGTCAAAGACCAAAGTACAGCCACAACAAAATACTATACAGTGAATAAGTGAATGCATTTCTCAAATAAGTAGCTCACAATTAATATAAATACTTTTGCGTACGATTAATAATTAAATAAGGAACATACGTTTCCATTTGTGTTTAAAAGAGTCGAAATAATTTACCCTTTAGTATTTCCTAAACATAACAAAAATGTATAAGCTTACAATCGTAAAATTATTTCAGTGAATAAAATTATAATACGATCTGAATATTACGGCCAGGCAATGTTTTATTAAATACATAAAAAGTATATACTTATCTACTTAATAAATTTAAGTCAAAGTTAAAAAAAATTATCTCTCAAACCATTTGTGCTATATGCGATTAGTTAGGAAGGTAACATTTTAAGGAAATGAAAAAGAACAATCCACGTAATAATGTAGCAAAATAATCGAATAATTTTGTAATTTACATTTGAATTATTTTTGGCTGTTATTCAATTGTAAACTATACAACCACTTAAACTTTGTATTAAATTAGCCTTAAAATCATTTGAATGCGTAAGGTTGATTATTGTGTACCAATGGGGACTATTTATTGAAAATGAACCTAATAGAAATGAAGACCTGTATAGAGATAGCCTGGAAACATTCATAATCATAAGGTTAATTTTCCTCAGCATTTTTGACAAGTGTGGGGTAGAAGAATGAATCAGCCAGCTTGCGTCAAGTCAGCTATGTTTTCATTCAAATGTTTTTCTCATTCAACCGATTTTCTAATTCGAATGATTTTGAAAGAATCGAATAATCGAATGAATCTACTCTATTCATCCAATTCTGCCCATCACTAATTGTAACATTATGTTGAAAAGACGGAAAAGAAGATGGGTTGTTCATCCCATCCACTTAGCAAGATTTGAAGATGGGGCATTTCATAACCTCTACAGAAACTTGAGATGATAGGGACAAGTTTTTAAATTACTTTAGAGCATCGGTAGCATCGTTTGATGAGCTAATGGTCAAATTCCAAGTAATGATTCAAACTAGGCAAGATTTGGTTCAAGGATGACCTTTTTAACATTTTCTTCTATCCATTGACTTTTTTTTAGATTTCTGTTTTTGTATTCCTCCGATGATGAATCCCAAATTGCCTTCTTTTGCTTAACCTCATCTATAAAGCGTTCAATATCTAAATCATCCATTTCTTAGAAAAATGAGAAAGAAAAAATGTATTCAACTGACACAATCTCGCTTGGAAACTTTCACACAACTGAACTAGTCCTGTCTACTAGCTAGAGTTGGCAGCACTGATGTCTAGACAGCGGATGGCAGAAAAGCGGCGCGTTTGCATAAATGGAGCCATTAGGCCCCACATACTTAGATTATTTCGGGCGGCTTTTGCCGCTGGCGTTTTGTAAAACACGACGTCATGTTTTACAAAATGCCACGGCAAGTTTTTTGGACGGCAGAGTATAAAACGACTCATATTTGTTCCCAGTGACTTAGAAAAGGCAACAGCTTTTGCAGCTGTGTGTCGCGCAGCACAAAACGCCTTCATAAAAGGGCTCTTAAGGATCATATGGAATAAATTTTTTTTTTTTGCTTAGTTGTAGATAATTAAAACCAGTTGGGTAGTAAGAATTAACAGTATCTTTCAGTATCTTTATTTTAATCATCAATCGGTTGAGTAAACATAATATCAGTAATGGTGGCGGACTTAATATTGTCTGTAATGGCGGCTGACTTTGTATCATGCGTAATGTGTTCTTATTCCTGTTTTAAAAAAAGTTGTAATTTGTTTTTATTTATTTAGAGTTTATTTGTAATTCTAGTTTTAATTTTCAGTTTTTGAAGAGTTTTAATGTGGTCATTAAAATATTTACAAGATTGTTCGTGAGTTGAAAGTTTTAGAAGTGAGCATGTGCCGAAACGATCGAGTCCAAGTTTCCCATACAGGTGGGAGGGTAGGGTACTGGGCACGTAATATTTTCCACACCTAACGATTATTTTTATTTTTTAAAGAATATTTTATTCACGTTTATCTCTTTTATTCGACAAAATAAATAATACGGATTAAGTTGTGCTTTTCAATTTGGCTTAACTAAGTAATTTTTGAATTAAATATATTATGCTTTGCTTATGAGGTGAAAGATTTGATCATCGAATCCAGTAAAACACCGAATCCTCGAATCTCGAATACTTGTCAGGATTCAATGGATTCAAAGATTCGACTGGCCCATCTCTAATTTAAACCAATTACCACAGATTTTGGTCAAATTAATATTAATTGATAATTTACATAACTACAAATGGTGATAATTGAACATAAATGAGGACTTTAGATGTCAATAGATTTATTGAAGAAGCTTTTTGTTATGTTTTGAATGAGTCACAGGAAAGATAGATAGAAATTAAGGTTGGGCTCTCGACTCCTTCAAATCCTCAGGGATGGTCGAGATTCGAAGATTCAGGTATATTTTGAATTAGAGACTCAAACCCTTAATATTTTTGCCCCCCCCCCCTCCCCCGCAATGTTTCAAGTGGAACTTGTCATATAACTCTTATACTGCTTATTGCTGGTTCAGAACTATTTATAACTATAGAACAAACTCTATAAACTGGCCCCAGACCAGTAATCTAACACTTAACTGAATGTATGTATGTTATAATAAATGGATTATAAGAAAAAATGTAAACATTAAATTACTGTTTCTATTTTCTATTATTCTATTATATATATCCTCTTATGTTCATAATTTTTACCAATATTTGGATTTGATATTCAGATTTGTAAAAAAATTGGTTCAGCCCAACTCTACTTTATTATATGCGAACAATTAATCCAATTAAGTTAACAAAAGTGAATTCCTCTTTTCACCATTGCATGGTTTTCTGTAGACCGACAGCAGTAGCACAATAGTGGCATATTCTACTGTACTGCAGCACATTACTCGAATAACGTAAATCTTAAATTACATAAAGTTAGGCTTTTCAGGAATTTGGAATAGAATCCTATCACTAAGCAAATACTTATTGCTGTTGATTATCTGTACACTATTTGATACCAAATTTAGAACAATAATTGTAATTTATTTAGTAATTTTTAGGGGAAATGGGAGGCCTAGGGAAATCACCCCTCCCCATAACACATCACCCACCCCCCCACCCAGATGCGGTCATGCATACGAAGAAAACGAATAAAGTTAGTTACATTTTAATTCCTAAAAGAAAGTCATGATTGTGGCAAAAGTCAATGTTTCCAGAATAGGATGTACAAGTCTAAAGGAAAATGTATTTTGTCAGTAACTTGTTCCCTACATGTCACAATTGAAACATAGGAGATTTGGCAGCAGTTAACAGAAATAATGAAGATAAAGCTTTCTTCTATAAGACCTGCAGTTCCCTCACAGCTGGTGGTTATCGCAGAGCAAATGTTTTTAATTCATGTGTATCACAGACTGATATGTGATGATTGTCCACTCAATTAGTTTGTCCCAATAGATGATTAAAATTCAATATAATGAAAAATTATAACCTTGGCACAGGAATTTGAATCCTGGACCCTTGGTTTTACGAGCCAGGGCTCTACCACTGAGCCTTCCTTGTTCATCTCATCCAGAGCTGTCTTTCACTAGTTGTATTGTTACCAAAATAAGCAGGTTACTACAAATAGTGAACAATGACCCTGAATATAAGATTCACAAGGATGGCTCAGTGAATAGAGCATTGGTGCTCAAAGCCAAAAGTCTGTGGTCTTATTCCTGTGTTAAGATTGTAATTTTCCGCTTAATAGGATAAAATAAATGTGTTATGATAGTATAAGATAACAAAATTACATCTTATTTATTATTTTCAGGAGAAACGGATATGCCCCATTTGCCGTAGCGATGTTTAAAGTGGAGCGTCCTCTCGAGACCATGGCGACACAAATACTTTACAAGACTTTGGCTGTTTTAGTATTTGATTATTGGTATTTTCTAAGAAAATTTACTATCTACGAGCAGAAATAATGTGAGGCGTTTACACGTCCATAATCACGTAGGACTTATATTCTAAATTATTTGAATAGCTATCTTTCAGATGAGATTTTATATGTTAAATTCAAATAAGAGAGATTATGACTTTAAAAAATTAAATAACTTTAACTTGTTTAAATAACAAATACTTGCTTAATAATTGTGAAATGTATTAAAACAGCGTGGAAATATAAACACTTTAGGGGTCGGAGGGGATGTTGGGGACTCAAGAAAATAATAGGTATTTTTCCACTTTTTATAGTAAAACAAATCAAATATTGCTTCTATACAAACTTAGCTTAATTTTCCTCTTATGGTGATGGCAACAGTTCCTGAATATTTCTCAAGGGTGTCCTGGAATTTAATGACAACTATGTGAACAAAATTAAACGCTTTTTTTGTATAGGTGTAATATTTGATCTATTTCAACCAAAAAAGGTGTTGCTATAAAAACTGCAAAAACTCTGGTCTTCACAGTTAAACATGAATTATTTTTAAATATGTTAACAACATAAAATTGAAAAGATCTAGGAGAAATATAAATTTGCAGTGTTGCAAGATAGGTGTAAGTCGTATCATATTAATGTTTTATAACAACACTGCAAGTTTAATTTAAACTCTAACTTTTCATATACATAGCTGCCATATTTTTTGTTTGTTTACTTTTCTGTTTTTCTCTTATTCTCAATACAAAAAAGGAATAAGCTATTTCCAAAAATTGAAAACTATTTGTAACAATGAAAGTGATCATAAGATGTAAAGCCCTGTCCACAGAGTCCCATAAGCTCCGCATCCCTATAGTCCTTATAAATGGAAATAGCGTCTACACAGTCCATATTCTTAATCACATAACTATGCCAACCAATGAGAATGCCAGAGATTACATCCAATTAAACTCTCCAAAAGAAAATTGGCTAGAGCAAGGCGCAAGCAGACATACTCTGTGAATTGGTGATTATATTATAAAGAATATGAATGGGAAGTTTAACTGTACCAAAGCAATACCGTTCTTTATAAAGACTTGCTATTACTCAGAAAACTTTCTAAGATGTGTATTAATCACAACTTGTGAATGTGTAGAATGCCAGGCCTCCACCATGGTTCGGATCCCACGTTAAAGTGTAGGTCCTCCATTTCATCTCGGTCACTCTACCATTACAGATTAGCATAAGTGCATATAGCTCGAATGGCCAGTAAGACGTGGTGCTAATAATAATAATAATATTTCTAAGATGTCACGCTTCCCAGTGATTTTAGATTTTCAGAAAAAATATTTCTCAAATAGCTTTGTTCATAAAACTATAATTTTATCTTACATTAGTTTTTATAGCAACAGATTCTTGTGCTGCCATTGGTGCTTTTATTCTGATCTGTATGCACATATTTACTTTGCTGTGGTTGGTAGTCTTTAGCAGTCCTTAGAGCAGGGATTCCCAACCTTTTTCACCACAGGGCACACTTAGTTGAAGACAATATTTTCACGACATACTTGCATAAAAGCCGTAATATAATACATTTTGTTATTAAATTTACATAAAAATTAAAATGATTAGTATCTAGACGAGTTGACAATAAGTGTATTTTCCTATCAATGCTCTCATCAACTTGGAGACTAAATTTTCTGTTTTCTTTAATCTTTTCAACAACATTTGGACTGATGTCTTTAGACATTTCAACAATATGCCGGCCTATTATACTATTGAAAAAGGCACTTTTAAAATTTACTCTTTAGATTCTTTTACAGGCCTAAGCATGGTTTCAAAATTGACCTGAGGAGATGGTACTATTTCATTCTCGCCAATAAAATGTGGTTTTGTGTTTTTTTGCGATCAACTCAGTAACTTTGAACCAAAGTTAAAGATAGAAACTAGTCGGTTACAACCTTCATTCCAAGTGAAATTGAAAGTTAAATAGTTATTGTTATAACACTTTAGAAGGCTTATAACTGGACCTAGCAGTAGATTTATCACAAGATGTTTTCTAAATTCAAACCTTGAGGAATTTTGGCAGCACACTTACAAAATTTTATGGAACACTAAAGTGTGGTGGCACACCAGTTGGGAACCACTGCCTTTAGAAAGTTTGTTAAAGTTGAGTCAACCTCTACAAAATGCCAAGGGTTAAGGATAAGGACTTTGTAAACGGTGAAATCTGTTGTCGATCTCTTATGAAATGTTACACATCTTACAGATACAGAGTTTTTAAGTGTGAAGAGTGTATTAACGGCTAACACATATTTTATTTGAGAATGGCTTCCTTACCACCTACATTACACTACTATTAAGCTTGTTTATGTTAATGGGATTTACATTTGGTTTTTTTATATAGTGATATTTTATTTGATATTATTGTTGATAGTTCCTTATAAGGACACCATTAAATTTTCAATTCACTAGTGGTGATAGTTTCATCGCAAGCGTGAAATAAATTACATTTAGATAGGGAGTGGGAATCAAATATTTCACAGGACTAGCGTGCTAAACTTTAGTGCATAAGTACTGTGAAACATTTGATTCCCACTCATTTTTCTAGTTTGAAACATTTTGATATTCATATGAAATGGGTTGTCTTGTTTTAACAGAGATTTAAATTGTGGTTCCTTTTTAACATTGTATTTTAAAATTTTGTTTGTATTAAAATGCTCAACATTATTTGTATATAGTTTTTCTGTTTGATGTATATACTTTTCTGTATTTATAAACCAGGTTGAGATTTTTGTTAACTGTTTTTTTTATTAATTAATCCTGAGTCATCCTATAGCCATATATATAACTAATACATTTGTCAAAATGAGCTTTGTGGCTATTTTAAATTTTTCAATAATATATTCTAGGCCCTATGCACCTTCTAAATGTGCATATTATATCAATACAAAATTTACAAACTAACTTAACCTAGTACAGAACACTTAGCACATAACGGTGAATCCTGATAATAGTAAATAGAATATCTGGGCAGTAGGACACACGCATGGACAAATACTAAATTAATTTAGGGGACCCTGCACTTGAGACCAAATCATTCACACAGTGCCTGCACTTGAGACCAAATCAGTCACACAGTACCTGCACTTGAGACCAAATCAGTCACACAGTACCTGCACTTGAGACCAAATCAGATCACACAGTACCTGCACTTGAGACCTAATCAGTCACACTCACATTGTACCTGAACTTGAGACAAAGAATGAACTAGAGTTTCCTAAAGCCTACAATTGAGATCAAAACAAGCTTCACAAAATGGTTATTCAATATGAGCAATTAAACATTGTGAGCAAAGAAATTATCAAGTGCCACACATCCTTGTGTTGATCCTCCCTAGTAATAGTAATTGATGTTCTTGCAGTGTAGGAAGTGGCCTAAGTCCTGAAGATAGTGGCAGGTTCCAAATCTCCCAGTTTGACATGTGGTTCCATCGAGGAGTTGCACAGTGGCTAGACATTAACCTATTAGAAATAATCTGTGACTTTTCTGACAGTAGGCCCATGTGACGTTTAATCACACTTTAATTTAGGCCTATTGTCGGTGACCTGGCGGTCTAGGGGTTAAGGTGTCGGACTTCTATGCTGGCGGCCGGGGTTCAATCCTCGGTCCCGGCAAAGATTTATCTGATTACCAAACCCTTCCTTCACCTCTGACAAGACATCTTGTGAATGTGGGGAATGCCAGGCCTCCACCGTGGTTCGGATTCCACGTTAAACTGTAGGTCCTCCATTTCATCTCACAATCACCCTACCATTACACATTAGCGTAAGTGCGTATAACCCGAACGGGTAGTAAGACGCGGTGCTAATAATAATAATAATAATAATTTAGGCCTATTTATCTATTTATTATTTTGAAAAAAATTGCTTCCAGCGGTTAGGGGAACTCCCCTTGAGGCCCCGCCCCCCCCAAATACACAATCCTGTGTACGCTATTGTTCAGAATTTCATAAATTCTGTGTTATTTAAGAAATGGTTGAAAGAAGAGGTGAAAGCTATCAATATCTCCTAAAAGCACTTAAAACCTCACATTTTAAGTATATTAATTCAATACAAGAAGTATTAACTGTGTAATGATACTGATCAAACCAGAGACTACGATACAATCTGAGATTGAACCAGAGACTACCATCCAATCCGAGATCAAACCAGATACTACGGTCCAATCCGGGATTGAACCAAAGACTTCGATCCAATCCAAGATCGAACCAGAGACAACAATCCAATCTGAGATCAAACCAGAGACTATGATCCAATCCGAAATCGATCCAATCAGAGATTGGGTAGCTTTATCTCTAAACTAAAAAGAAAAAATAAGGGTTGTTTTAAGAACATCCCTCCAAAGCTCTTCGATCCAGGAGGTAATAAAAAATCATTTTAATTTAGGATGATTTAAATATAGAAAACAATACTTTTAATTAAAATTTTAACTTTATAAAGCAAGTATTAATACAACTCTAGTGACTTTAATTATTATGTAACTTTAATTACAACTTTAGTAACTGTGATTATTAAATAATATTCAATCCAACTTTAGTGATGATAATTAATGTTTAAAATAAAAATTGTGAGTAAACATTCAAAAGGATTAATTAATTGAAGTAGCACTAATAATGCTTTTCAAAAAAAGTAAACTTAAATGCGTATTTGCTAAGATGCACACCGTCCCCATCCCTTACATTCCCACTTCAAGTCTTGAACTAAACTTCTATTGTTTGAAAAGAAGAGGGTAACTCAAAGACATTTACTCAGAAAGACAACAAAGAAATAAAATATAAGATTGTTTTGAGTTAAGAGTCAAACCTGGTATAACAACTACAAAATCTTTAACTCTGAAATTTTAAATAAAAAAAAATTATATTCATCTTATTTTTGATCAAACCTAATTAATTAAAGGAAATTCTATAGATCAGAAAAGGTGAAAATAGGAGAACAAAGAGATGATAGGAGGAAGGTATGCTTATAGGAGAGGGCATGATCCCTCGAAAGCATGCGGTATAGGGTTATGTGGGGGTTGGTAAAGTTCAGTCGTTTGGAGGGTGCGTGAAACCATGGAAGCACGTGAGAAAGAATATAAGTGTTGGCTCTCTGTGTGAACAAATTCTAAGAGTAGGCCATATTTTTGTTACCTGTCAATTATTATTTAGGCAAATGAGTTCAAGTTAAGATAACATTATGCTAACAGGGTATTTTTTTTAGTTTAATAAGAACTTATATAATTTCAGTTTAAGAGAAATTTTGGAAGTTTAGCTAATTAGCTAGGTGATTAGGATAATACCTAACTAGTAAATGATCTTGGAAATCAGAATCAATATATCATTTCACCAATGGTGAATTTTATTAATGACAGTAAAAATAAGGATCTTAATATTTATGTGGGGAGGTCATTTAAAATTCAATTGATTAAATTTTATGAAGTTTAATAAGGTGTTGGTTGTGTCATTGACAGGATCCCTGAGTGAACTGATGAGCTGAAAAGTAAAATTTAAGGTATCAATAGTTAATTTAGATATGCACTTAGTGCATTTTCACTACAGTTAAGGTAAGTGGAAACATGAGAGGCCAGATGTATCTTGTTTTTAAGAATTTTTAGATGGGGTTATGAGTTTTAAAAGGTATTTTATTCAAGCGTCTTTATAAGAGAGGAATTAAGAGTTTCAAGTTGAAAGAGAGCCCGATGGCATCTGGCAGTGTTGAGGAGGTATATTACGGCATGTACTTATATATGTGCAAGCCACGATTTATTTTAGATCTGGTTAGTCATGGAACCACCAAACATAAGAGACTAGGTATTATCAAGCATAGTGCTAGCCGAGGGCAGCCTATGAGTGATGTCGGTATCAAATGAGGCCAGGCTGATGTTTTCCAACAATTTATGTGATAAGTGTTAAATGGTAAATCTGGATTGAATTTGACAGATATTGAAGAGATTATGAGGAAGTGTAAAAGAGTATTCTGTTATTGCATAATGTAGTAACCAATACTAACTTATGCGACAGCAAAGTACTTAAAAGAGCTAATTAGGGTGTTAGACCCTATTAGGCTAATTGATTTTTAACTACAATTTTATTTTATTTAAGTGCCTAAGGTGACTAGGCAACATTTAAGAAATTTAGGTCAGTAAATAAAAGAGACTTTTTCACTAATGAGGAAAGTAATTAGTAATTTCCCAATTATAAAGGGAAAGAGATTTTTAAATACTTCGTGTTAATGTGATATACGACTTCAAGCCGATTTCAAGCATACTTTATGATTCTAAGATTGTTTTCTATAAATTTTAATTATTTTAAGCTCTATTAGGTTAGAGTAAAGTAATAAATTTTCTATTGCTCAAACAAGTAAGTTGACATTAAGAAAAGAAAGAATGAGAAAGTGAGTGAAAGGTATAGGGTAGGTTGACCCTTGAAACTTAGCAGCTGTTTTGTACTAAAGGTAAACAAAAGTGAAAGGGTAGGTTGACCTTGGGAGATGTAATATAAATGTCAATAGAATTAACCATATAAATGTGGATTGAATATATAATAATGCAATATGCCTTGCTCAATGGCAACTAATTAATAGTTGTTTTATGATAAAGAAAAAATGAGGTTACAGTGATAATTAAAATTAATTAAATCAATAAAATCAAATTAAAATGTGAGAAAATGTGACCCCATTTTTCAAATTAATATAAGGTAGTAATTAAGAATATATAAGATCATTTTACATGAGGACTTTTAGTTAAGTAAATTTATATTTAAATTTATGTTGTACAGAAGATTTACCATAGAGAATTTGGTAAAGAGTAATTGATTTAATAATTAACATAACCTATATAAATATTTGAGTTTTAATAGAAACTATTGACTTATTGATAGTTACATTAAACATTTATAAAAATAAGTTTAGTATTTATATTTATTTTAGCATTTCCAAATTTAATTTGAATTTAAGGTACTTTGAGGTATTTCAGCTATTAACTTATATTAATTCTCAAGATTTTTCAGCTTACATAACTGAACTATTTATACAACTAATTATATTTAAAATTTTTAAATTTAAATATAACATTAACATTTTACCTAAGCTTAAATACAAAGTTAATATTCAACCAATGCAATTTATAATTTTGTTAAAAATGGTTATGTTATAAGCAGTCTAAGAACAGTGAGTTAGTAAGAAAAATTCAGTATAGCAAAGAAAATAAGGAAAACCATATGAAACACGACATAAACAATGAAACATAAAATTCTCTCTGTTATGTTTATTCATCAACATGACTGAACATTGAAAATAAAAGCAATCAATTATGGAAACAAAAAAATAAAACAGTATATCATAACAATTTTATTGTTATAGAAGGAATTTTGAATTAATACTTACACACATACACAATTTATGTAAAATTACACTCTACAAGTTTCCTTTTAATACTTCATCCATGGAGAATCACGCGTTTTCAGAAGTAATTTCAATACAATATGTTTTAAAACTTGCTTTCTTTAAAAAAAAAACTCCCTTTGGTGTATTTGAAAATCAGTTGATGGATAAGCTGGCTGCCTTTACCCAATAGGAAGCAAGTCTTCACAACATCGGGTTGTCAGGAGTTCTCCTATTAGTTAGTTTTAATACTGTAACAAGAGGTCCAAGAAGCAAGGGGTAGGTCATATTGTAGTGTTTATTGGAAATAAGCTACAAAAGTGCACGAATAAAAAAGCAAGACTGGACACTATTAGAAGTGAAGCAAGTAAACTCACCTTGGCCCCATTCAGCTGCTTCGACTCATTAATGTTCTCCCCGCACTAAAAACAACAACATGCCACTATGAATTCAACCGACCAACTAAACGAGTAAATATCATTCAAGACTGAATAGTGCATTATCACGAGGCGTGGTGGGAAAAGTGTGGCGCGCATGCGCAAGAATGTGATGTTGTGTTGAAACATGTGGCCTAGAACAATCTACCAGCTCCTCGGGTGTTCCAACGTCATCTATCTATCCCCTCCCACTCTTCATTGTTTTGTGTTTGCCGTTGTTTTGTTTACCCCTCTTCCCCCCTTCAGAGCTAGTATAAGCGTATATAAAGGTGTAGTCCAAAATGTACGGACACTCTTGTCAGGATCTAGTCCTCGGACGTACATAGGTGTCCAGGATGGTTTTAGAAGGTACAAAATTCCTTTTCGGCTAATGTATGTAGAAATTCTGTTTGGCGAATTAATATTTATATTTCATAAAACTTTACAGTTTGAAAGATATTTATGTAGGGATACTTTAATCTTTAGGATACACCGTGGTAAATAACGTTTATCTTCTATTTAGTTTTCTTCGACATGAAACCCATCAAGGTCCGCGTGATGTCACAATTGTCTGTTTACAAGTCACAATTTTGAAAGATTAGAAAATTATAGCCCATACGGCATGAGAAGTTTACCTTGTTGTGAGAGAAATGTTAGTTATTTATAGCCTGCGCGGCAGGGAATTCTTGTATTGTTGTCATAGAAATAATAGGAACTTATTGCCTATCTGGCATGAAAGTTTTTTATTGTTGTCAAAAAAATAATAGGAACTTATTGCCTATCTGGCATGAAAATTTTTAATTGTTGTCAAAGAAATATTAGTAACTTGTTGCCTATCTGGTATGAAAGTTTACTTTGTTGTCAAAGGAATATTAGTAACATATTGCCCATCTGGCATGATATTTTTACATTGTTTCACCATTTCACCATTCTGAGATTAATTACATTGTCTACCTGAAGATATAGAAGCTATTTTGTGAAGCGGGTTGCATCTAAACTTGACACACCTAATCAGTCCAAGCACTATCACACTTAAAGACACCATTTTATGAAATAGAAAGAGAGGGAAGAAAATGAACAATACACCCTGCGAGGGCTCTATTTTATCTACTGATAACATTGCCCCTCTTTCTTTGACAAGTTTACACAAACAGAATACAATTTGCACCTTGAAAACATTTACATGATTTCTAAAAAAAACCTTTTTCTTGTTTCCTATTTTAGATAGACATTGCTGCCGCAGACTTTTTTAATCTACAAATTGGCAAAAAGACTCTTACAGGCCATTTTCGTGACTATGTTAAGTAGCCTAAGTTATAGATTATTTATAAAAAATATGTTTACAAAAAACTACTTCATGATAAAAATAATAATCTTGTGACAATGTAGGACTATTTTTAGAATTACTTTAGAATTTATGATTTTTGTTTCAAAGTTATATCTTAAAAACCTGCTGAATAAAGAGTAAATTTAGTAACATGGGAAATCTTATCTCTACCTGCTGTGACATCAAAGGTAGGCAACATCCTTAAGGTAACAGGCTATAAATGCATATCTAGTCTCCCTCAAACAGATGTCCATTTTTATACAGTGTTATAATAAAATATATAAAAATAATTGAAACTTTTAATGATTTTAAATATTCAGAAATGTAATCTTATGAA
Source organism: Timema douglasi (assembly GCA_901482245.1). Taxonomy (NCBI): domain Eukaryota; kingdom Metazoa; phylum Arthropoda; class Insecta; order Phasmatodea; family Timematidae; genus Timema; species Timema douglasi. The sequence goes on from CABEEJ010000057.1 coordinate 143,545, forward strand.
AAATATCACACACTTTGGATGTATGCCTTTTGTAGGCAGCACTCTTAGTATTAGAATTTTACCTTAGAGAGACATACAGTCAACTTTGGTTTTAGTGAACAGAAAAATTTAAACTCAATTACAAATCTCATTCTAACATCATAATTCTTTAAAAACATAACTTTTTGGTTGTTTAAACTTGAAGACACCCATTCTCTACCTGAGTTCTTGTTTAAGTAGCACAAAGCTTTACTGAAATTACTGAATGTGGAAAAGGAATGCAGGGGGGAGGACTGAGCTTAAACATTCACTGTACTTATTGACCTGGCTTAAGTTTTAATACCTTTGTCTGCAGAACGTAAAGAAGCCAGTCTCCTAAGTTGTATTAATATGACAGGAGTCACAGGACAGTGAATGACAGTTTGTGGTCATTTAGTAATTGTTTTCACTAATTCCTTTCCTCGAGAGGGTATACGAAACTCAAAAAACTAGAATTTTTTACACGGTTTAGTTGTTTGAATAAATGGATTGTGGAACCAAGTGTGGAAAAAGCACAAACTCTAGAGAAGGATCTGAAAAAAATATTAATTAAAACCGTATACAATAAACAGCAGCATATGAACGATTTTTTTTCAAGATCAATTAATAGGTTTGAATAAAGAGTGATTGTATTTGAACTCTTATTTTGTTTGTCACTTACCCTATACTTTCAGATTTTAAAAAAACAACTGTTTTAGTGAACTTCAGACATAGTGGACCAAATATCTGAGTTCGTAGAGGTTTCAACCACACCCTCTGTGGGGTTGCGTACCTAAAACAGTACCACCAATGGTCCAATCGGCAGCTCACCCCCACAGGAAGTGAGTTGTTAAATTACAATATAAAGGCGAGTATATCACCAGGGACCTTTAATGATCTATTCTCTTCAAGCCCTCCCGACCCCTGTCTCACCAGCATAATTATAGTTAAGTCTAAAGGAAATTACTAACATGATGCCTGGGTAAAGGTAAGAACTAAGCGAAAATTACTCATATGGCCCAAAGGCAGTTTATTACAATGGAAGTTAAACCAGAAAATACTATACAATATGGTCTGATAGACATAAATACAATAATGATTATCCGTCGTGTCTGACAACACTACGCCCCATACGTTTATACAAATAATATTGACGTTCTATAACAACAGAAACCGTTTAAAAATAGGATAGTTCGATAATTAAATTTGCAGCGGCTCAAAGCCTACGCATATAAAAAAAACTCTAAACATCTCGCTACTCATAGCATCAAAGGTACAACACATCTGTCAACTAACGCAATACATAAATACGTATCTACAATGTCGTCCTAAATAGCAAATACTCCTACACAGAAATAAAGGTAACAGTCAACTTACATCATAACTAAACTTGCTTCTACTCTGTCAGTTAACATAATAACAAAAGTAACATTGAACTAACTTCATCTGGCCGATGATACAATAAATAAATCCATTTACAATATTACCAACAAAAGGTAAACAAAGAGACCCACGGCTATCGTCATATGACCGCTAACACAACTAATACCCAGATACTTTTAACTCCGGACAGACGGCTACGTTTGTCTAAGTTTACAACCCTAGCCTGGAAAACACTAGCTAATGGCCAAAGGTCAAATATATAACAATTTACATTACTCTTCACTAAGAATACAACCCTAGCCTGAAAACTATTAGCTCGAGGCCAAAGATAAATTTTATATAACCATTTACATTGCTCTTCACTGAGATTCGAACCCTAGCCTGAAATTAACTATCTCGCAGCCAAAGATCAAATTTATTCTTTTACGATGACTTACATAATAAATATCCTGAGGCCTTACATAGTGCCCAAGTGTGCCCTACTTCTAGATGGCATCAAAGAGTGCCGTACATTTCTAAACATATGTTTATATCTAGTTCTGCCCAGCAAGGGGGGAACATGGGCGGAAAGAATGACTGCATAATGCGGTCATGATCAGCCAATCACAATAGCTTATGTCTTCCACGTTGCCTGCGCACAGCAGCGTTGAAACATACAGTCAAGGGGGTGGGGGTGACCACAGTCAGCCGATGCACAGAATAGACCACTTAGACCGGCCACCTCACGCATGCGCTCTTCAAATGGATAGTTTTCGTCAGAAGAATGTTTGACTTAAACTTTGAGTTCCCAAACAGAGTCTATTGCCGTGAGGATGAACAAGGTCGTTCCGTGGTGCGACCGTTGAATTTGTACGAGAGCCCAGCTTGACTGTTGAATGGTGAGTACACAGACGTTGTTGGTGCTGGGCTAGTCTCTATCCACGGTACAGGTTTATAATAACCAGTGTTGATTGTATATACTTTAAACAGGTATGCTAACACATGCATCAGGTTTATCTTCTGACTGCCCCCTCACAATGGGCAACTGGCCTTGCAATGTTGGCTGCCCTTTGTGAGTGGTTGTGTGATGATATATTGCAAACTTTTGTCAATACTGACTTGAAGCCTGTCAGCTGAATTGATCAAGTTACTGATTTTGGGATTCATGTAAAGCCACAAACTCACTTGAAGTCTTCAAAGGTGACCATGTAGTTTGGTTCTGTGATGGTAAGATAGCATTTTTTGATAAAACTACCTTAGTCCTTAATTCATTCATCGAGCAATAAAAGCAAAGTAAATATACACTGATTGTATTTACTATAGGCCTCTTTCTCGCACTGAAAGTTTACCACAGTCTTGAAAGTTGGAAGATGGTTCCTTTTTTTTAATGTCATATTATATTTTTGAAATCTTCATTTTAATGTGTTAGTATGTTTACAAATGGTAATTTTTTTAGTTATTATATTACTTTATATTCAACACGGTATTTTTTACAGCACTATTTATCTATTTAATGTTGTTTTATTAAATTATTTACTATACAAACTTGTTCGATAGTTTTTTAATTGTATAAATATTAGATCTTAATATATTTTGTAAATTTGGAGCATTTAATGCACACTTTTTGAACAATTGACAATATCAGCACATGAATTAACAAACTACCTTGATTATTTATCAGCCACAACATTTATTCCCCATGCTGTTGATTCATCACTGAAAGTAGAAGCCCAAATTACACCAATGATAACATTTTTCGGCCAAGCTTGGAATCAAACTTGGGAACCTTAGCTCACCTGAATTTTTGTTCACTTTTTTCTCGATAAACTTTGTTATTAGAAAATGATTTTGAAGTAAACCTTGAAGCACATTGCATTTAAAAACTCCCAAGCGTTAACTCCAATAAAACATGTTATCTTGATCCTTTGCTCTGATGAAATTTAAACACCAGAAGGTCTCACTCCTTAAATCTGTAGCCATTCTTTGTGATTTTAATAAAATTTATCTAATTTACTTATATATTTCCTTCTTTGTTTTTTCAAGTTGTCTAGTTGATTGCATTTGTCCTATATGCTTTCTTTAGCAACTTAAGTCAACATTTGCATATTTGCGATATGAAGAGGGAAAAAAACCAGCTGGGCTTCTTTACATAATGTGTGTCCTAGAATCTGACACATGCCATTTTATAACCGTATTTTTTCTACATTTGTGTTGCTTTGTGCTCTCCTTTTTCTACTACTTTCTTCCATACACCTCACTATGTTAAACCTTTACGAGATTTTTTCAAGTGATCTAGAGAGTTGGACTTTATCTAGCCACCACCATGATTTGCTTCAAAAGGATTGCAAGATTGCTGTACACACCCAATTATGTAACATTTTGATAGTCTTTGGTTCACATCTGGATGGAAACATATCTATACAAAAAGCACAATTAAAATGTGCTTGAAACCTTTTCAATAGCCAAATGATCTAAGGTGTCGCTTTCATGTTAGACTGGCTTGTTGATGATGGGGAGATCAAAGTTTGAATCCCGACCAGATCTACTGAGGGTATTTTTTCTGAAATGGTTCCCCACTCGCCTTCCATGTTAATGTGAGTAGATTACCTCTGAAATTTACCTTTATTATCTATACCTTATGTTAATTATCAAATATATGTCTAACCTGAACAGGTAGTGAAACACAGTGATAAAAAAACAATTGTTTCTTTATTTTAGTTTAACATTGTAAAAACTTTTGCATGGAGGAAACTTCACATGTCACTAGAAAGGCGAAAGAAAACATGGATGAGAATTCAAATTTGAATAAAAGCACACAAAACTTATATTAATAATAACTATTAAAAACTCTGGTATTATTGTAAAGAACACGTTATTTTTTATTAAACTGTAACTAAGTTATCTTGAAGTGAAAATAAATAAGTCACCAACACTAAGATATAGACACGGGTAGAAAACCACTGATATAAGGGTTAAAGACCCAAATACTACTGTTAAACTACTCAGAGGATATATGCTCCAATGAAGTTCAGACACAGCTGAAATGTTCCTTAGTCAAATTGTCCCCAATTGAAAGCCGAGTCGCACATAATGTGTATCCTGAAGTGGAATCTGAAGGTTTACAGAACAGAAAGACCTAAATATGAGAGTACCATTCTAAGTATAGGAAGTTGGAGGCACAAGAGTTGAGTGTGCTATTCTTAGAAGGTTATACTTAATGTCGGTAGAAAGTATGCTAACATCTATCAAACAAGTCAGTGGTAGTTGAAAATAGTATTTTTTGTTTTAAAGTCGTTAATTGTTTGTAGACTTGGATTGGGTTTCTTAGGTGCCATTTTATTGGCTTCTGTAAAGCTCAAATAATTATGATAGGGTTATTTTTGCTGTCACTTTATTTTTTATATTCTGGGATTGTGAAATTTTTGTTTTCTTTCTGTTGTTATTAAACTGTGATAATGATACTTCAACCAGATCTTACATTTTGTGGTTAGCTATAGTTTTTGTGATTAATGCAATTTGGTTGTAAGTAATAGTATTATAACCCACATTGGTGGCATAATTAGCTAATATACTAGTTTCATGTTGAGCTAGATTGCCGAGGACAAGGAGATCGAGGTTCAAATCTCACTCAGGTGAACAGTGGGTGATTTTTCCTCAATTGGTTCCCATTCTCCTTCCATGTAAATGTGGGTTCACTTTATGTATATTCAACCTTCCCAATTTCTAACCCATTAATGTAATTAATACTTAAGTGTATAACCCGAACAGGTAGTAAGGTGTGGTGCTAAATAATAAATACTAGTACTATAATGTCAAAACTAAAAATACAGGTTTTTTCTAAGGAAAAAATCCTGAAAATATTCTGTAACTCCAATTGGGTAGCCATCCTTTTTTATTCTATATTTATTAGCTGCGAATATGTGGCATTTCTGGTAAAATAACGACTGGTACTTCAGACTCAACCTCTGGAGCAAAGATTTTCTGTCATTCTCTTCTGTTCCTTGGAACAGCCTTTGTGTGTTATTAAAGTTATATTGCCTGTTACATTTTACTCACTGACTGCAACAATATTGGTATAGCAGTCGTTCAATGACTTAGAACTAGCTTTAAATTTATGAGTATCGTTGGATATTTGTTTTATTAATATTTTTATTCAGTACTCCTTTTAAATCTATGTTTGTAGATTATTAATGATTTTATAACCTTGTAAGGCTTAAGACAAGATTTCAAAATATTATAGACCTTCCATAACTGTAGAGCTAATAACACATCTTTAAATGCACCTATACACCACAATAGTAATAAATCATAAGTTATATTAATTTTCTTTTAAATTTTATTTATGTGACTTTTTTTTACAAAATTAAATCTTTTTTTTTCTTTCAAAACATTAAAATTAACATTGTGACTCAGTTTCTTGATGCTCCAAATATATCAAGTCATAAGTATCATTGCAATTGGAAACCAATAATTTTGTGGTGACTCTAGTAATAGTCATGAACAATGCCTCTAAGCCTGAAATGAATATGTTTTACATGAGGTTTAAAAAAAATGTAAAACATATTACACTCCTTGAAACAAATTAAGTAAAACATGAAGAGGTTGTACTGTTAGAAACCTTAATTTCTTTTGATTTTACAAAGATATAGTATGTTAAAGAAATTGTAAGATTAATTGAAATTTATTTTTGAAAAAGACTATGGACTATTGGTGCCACACATAAATTTACTTATATCCATTATTATTTCTAGCTTATGGTCCGGATCAATTTTTTATTCAAGCCATTATTTTCCACTACCGGCTTGCTAGGCCTGTTAGATTTTGTAGTTCTTGTTGAAACTGTTAAATATTAATAAATATATTTGATGTGCAATGACAATTCATAATAGCATAATATACTTTTGGATGACTAAATCCACTACCATGGTTGAACAATTTAAGCCTTTATACGCAAATTATACTTTTTCACCATTAGTTGTCAGGCCAGGGTTAGAAACTTGGTCAAATCCACTGGCACGAGTCCAAAAGTCGGTAGCACGTGTTCCAACCGAGCTAGAGCTTCGAGTTGCATTTCTGGCATAGACAAATATTTATATGTTAGCACTACATCTTACTTCCCATTCAGGCTATAAGCTTTTAGCATTGCTAAATTTTTGAGTGGGGACTGGATGTTTTGGGCTTTTTTTCTTTTTTAGTTTTAGCGTAGTCTGTATGTTAATATAATCAATGTCTTTGAAAAGTGTACTTAAAATACACCCAATAATAAAACTTCTTATCTAAACTTGGTTTTATTAAGTGATTTTTCCATAGCTCCAGGCAAATACTGGTGCACTTTCTATAAAAAAAAAACCTTACTCATCCTTACTATATTTTATTATTAATTTAAATTATTTTAAGATGCTGATACCCAAAACATAGACACCACATGTAGCACTACATATAAATATAACCCTGCTGAACCTAGCATAACTGAATCTCCCTATTGATAACATTCCGGAATGTGAACTAATGTCTCCTTGGAAAGGCAAAGCACAGCTATTTGAAACTAACAAATAAGTATTTTCATCACTCTTGAGCTATTTGTTAATGTTATGTTTCAGTCATTATTTTGGTGCAGGACTACATAATATTTAGGGGTAATTGCCCTCCCAAGTCACAGATGGTTGTGGTATCTGATAGCTCAAGATAATAACTGATCACTCATATGTAGCTGACGATTTTCACACTTCCATCACAGACTCAGCCTTAAACTATGGGTTATGATGACGAGATGAATCTTGGATAGCTCAGTGATGGAGAAAAATTGATGCACTATGCCAAGGGTCCCGTGTTTGATTTCCATGTCCGGGTGTCATTTTTCAACTAATTTAAGTTAATTGAATGTCTCCTCAATACGGACATTCCGTAATAACAATGATTTGCAACCTCTGTGGTGTTATTTCATATTAAATCATTATGTTTAAAACTTATGTTACAACTCATTACTATAATCAATCTAATAAATATGAGTTAGATAATTCTTTGAGAAAGTATACATAAATAAGATGAATTAAAAAAAAAATCTAAACTGACTTTGGAAAAGAAGTTTCGGTTCACCATGGCAGGATTTGATCCCTAAACTACCCATCGCAGGGGACAATGTGTAGTTTCTATTTAAAGCGGGTTTAATATAATCTTAGTCAACCTAATAAAACAAAATGATTGACATAAACAGAACTTAATGTATTTCCATAAAATATGTAAACTTTGAATAAATTGATAGTTTCAAATGAAAAAACAAGCGAGTAAGAGGCCTGTTCTGCAATTTAAGATTGGAACAGCCTATAGTAAATTTGCACACTAATAATGTATAGTAGGATACATAGCTACATTTTCTCACTGACAACAGATTTTTTTGAACTAATCTCTTTCTGATTGTCTATTTTTGGGTTGTGACATCAAATATATTTTTTATACAGCACAGTAGCCAGTTATTCTGAATATATTTTCCCTAACATTATATTTATTTTGTGATCAACAGATTTTTTTAAAGTATAAATTGGGGTAAGGGGACTTGAGATGTTAAATTCTTAAAGTTCTGTGTTATATTTTAATTTTGGCAAAACATCCATCAAGGATACACTGGTCAGTGAAATATCCACTAAACATAAAAATAAAATCGCATGGTTCTTGTTCCAATAAGATTAAAATACGAATTAAATAAATATCAAACGGATATTTTGTTGTCAAAATCTCTAACTATACAATGTTGTTTTGTGTAATCTTCGATGATAAAAAGTTTATTGTTGGTCTTTGGGGTGCAACTACGTTTCTTGGCTTTCAACTTATCAAACAAGAGGCAATGGATGTTGTCCTGTTCAGTCAAATGGCTTAATCAGCCTTACTATCTTATCTTTTAGAATAAAGGTAAATTATATTTACTCATGTTATCAAAGAAAGACTTAAGCTATGAATATGAAAAAGTTGGTTTATAAAAATTTGCTCATCATAAATAGTCTGGAGATGCAATCTCTGTGTGACATTAAGTCTTGAACCTTCACAATAGAATTGTTATGTTTGATAGAATATAGAGAGGTAATCTGTCCTTGTGATGAAAATAAGCATTTTACACTTAGTTTGAATTATATTTGGGGTAAGTTCTTAATGTGCACTTTCTGAACCAACTGATAATACCAACAAACAACTTACAACAAGCTCCATTCTAGGACAGACACAACATCCAGACCCTTGGCCATTAAAGTTATCACTGTGAAAAAGGAGTCCCAATTTCAGAAATGCTGAACTATTTGTATTTGCCAAGAATCGAACCTGGGACACTTTGCTCAGCAGACAGAATAAGGTTAAAATAACTCAAAGGAGAAATTCAAAATTAAGCTCAAGATTTTTTATAAATGGCATACAGAATGTTTAAAAGATATTATTAACATCTAAAATTCAAGCTCTTTTAGTTATAATTATTATTAGTATTATTAGCACCACATCTTACTACCCGTTTGGGTTATATGCTTTTTAGTTATCAAGTTTAAAAGAGGGTTTTAATTCCTTAATTTGTGTGACCAGTGTTTTTGTGTAATGTTTAGTACCAGAAACTATACGTTTATTGTGCTGTCAGTTATCACCTACTTTACACCCCATGCAGATTTTTATACACCAATGAGATTTCAAGAAAGGCCTCTCCCCACAACATCCTAACTATAATATTATTATGATTCAGTCATGGCTATAAAAGAGCTGTAACGTCATGAGAACACCAGGGTTCTTGTCTGGAGCACAGGGGGTCTCCAAGAGATCATTGAATGACTGTATATCTTCAAGTATACAACGAAATATTAACTACCCAAGCATAACTTGTAGCAGACAACAATTTTAGTCTATTATAAAATCTTTCATCCATGTTTAATGAAACGATTCATTATATAATTTTAGTACATTTTCTCAAGACATGTCCCTTTTAAAAACATTTATCTCATATTGATCAACTTACAAATATCCTAAGAGATATTGTACTTTTGAAAAATTCTTTTTAAGTTTATTGTTTTGGAGTCAGACACATTAGCTTGGTCGGTAGCATGTCTGTCGATTGAGTTAACGGTCCCGGATTTGATTCCTGCCATGCCCGAAAAATGAATCATTGGTGAAATGTGGACCATTTCACGGTGATGAGTTAATGCCCAGGGAACTTGGTGTTCTTTTTGTTCTGGATTTAAGTTAATTTATAAGTTGTGTGCTGATATAAAGAGTCGGTTCAGAAAATGTACGTCAAATAGCTCAATTAATTGAAAACAAAAAATATTGTTTTGATACTTCAACAACATTTGGACATTTGTTACTTTTATCTAAAATAGATTATTGTAACATTTTCTATGGGATAACATATTTTCTTTATAGTCCAACAAGACCTGTATTCAGGATTTATGTCTGGACACGAACACGAACACATCCAAACAAAAAATAATCAAGAGATATTTTACAGCACTAGGATTAATATTTTATTCCACTATCATATTTTGTAAAAAAATGTGTACCATCTAAACTGATAAAACCTTAAGCTCTCTTCACAGTTTACTATATATTGCGAGTCGTGAGGTACCGGTAGATATTTATACATATTTGCTATACTGTGCAAACCATATGTTCTATTGCTTACAACATAGCTGATACATACAATAAAATATAGTATCAATCAGATTTCCTACAAATGTACTTTAAAAAACTGAAAAAGTTACACAAAAATTTGTATACATATTTTGGGTCTGCTGTCCATAACTTTGGTGATAAGTATGCTCAAACTAAATATCAACAACAATCTATTCTATGTTTTCCCTAGAAAATTAAACTAAAACATTTGATGATAAACAAACGAATTACTATGTTTGATTTCCGACTGTTCTATTTGAAATGAACTTGGCTTATACCGATAAAGTATAGTCAGGTGAACTGTACAAAATACATCTTAGGAAAGAAAAAAATTTGAAAGTAACATATTAGTTTTTTTATTAGTCTTGTAAAAGAATTACATAATAACTATTGTAAATAATAGAAATAACCAGAAATATTAATAAACCTGACCAAACACTCAAACAAAGAGTTGATTTCCCTCCTCTCCACTCAAGAGTGACAGTAAGTTTCATAAAAACAAAACCTTGACACGCCTGTATGTATCTTACAACTGACCCAGTTCAATATGAACCTGGCTTAATAAATCATGGTCGTGTTCACCATTTAAAAATGTGAGGATCTAATATTAAACAATTTTACCTACCAATTAATGTTTTACAGCCTAGTAGGTGAAATAAAACAAAATTACTAAAAAAAATTATTTTAAAATGTACTCAATAGTAAACAATAAAACTGGCTTCAAGTCAACAGACAAAAACATTTAACACTTACATGCCAAAAGGTCTAAACAAGAATCTTGCCTACAACATAAACAAGGTATGTACGTGGAAATACACCTTGTGTCCTTCATAATAAAGGCGCACACACACTAAGTCCCCCCTCCCCCCTTTTCACACCATTGACAGTTTTTCCTCCCTCATTTTCTTACCCGAACTCATCCATTCCAATAGAACAGGCTTTCTTAAAACTTTATTTTTATCTCATTAACCTCTGGTATTTTTTTAAACATATCTTTTTGGGATACCCCCCCTCTCCCCCTTAAATATGGCCGAGTCCAACTCATGGTTGGTTAACAGAAAAAGCATGATTACTCTGGAAACAGAAATAGCACCAAATGTGATTTATTTCTGTCTTCACTTGACAATGTAGTGAAATAAATGTTTCATTCTAAATTTATTTTTTATATGGTAAAATGGTTTCACTGGGGGCTCAGTTACATTGTTTTTTTTTAATAAAGACCACAAAACGATGTGAAATTTGGTTCAAGCTGTACTACTTAGGCTGCGTTATCATTGGGGTGAGACCTGCTCTTAAAAAATACTTGATAGCAAATACTCTTTTGAAAAATCAGTTTAATTTATTTGTGTAAAACTTTTATCATAAATATGTAATGTTTACTTTCTAAATATTACATGCCTTTACAAATTAGCCTACCCCAAGACCACCAAAGCCCAATCCCAAGAAAGCTTGTGCAAAGCTCCAAAAATTTTAATCCTAATATTTGACAGATTCGAATAAGATTTAAGATTTCAAATATAAAAAATTCCCAATGAAACTAACTTTGATTTATTACTAAACTATAATCAAAAATGTCATAGTATTGAATTTGGTCAAATCACTAATCTATTTATTGTTTGAATAGATTTGTAATACTATTTTTCTTTGGAGTCGATTAACAAAATATAATTTAGCCTTATATTCAAACTACATATAAATTGCATTAATCGATGAATTTATAGACATATTTTGACCGGGTTCCCGGTGTCATATAAAAGTGGTAAAGTTACTAAAAAAAGCTCTTGAATCTTAAATTTGTCCAAAAATCACCAATTATCTGAACTGTCACTTAGCTTTTTGCAAACATTGTGACTTGGACAAGTATTTAATTTGTAGCTCTTAACTCGGCCCAGGAGACGAGCCCTCCTGGGAACTCTCGGTTAGCCATGTTGTGCATGTTGCAGGAATGAAGGGATCACGACTCCATGTAACGAGAATTTGTGTGCTTGTGGGGATGTTCAACTTCGTGCTAATTACTACCATATTGTTGATATTTAAGGACACAATGAAGCTCAACAATTTGGTGGTTCACCCGCCTTGGGTCAGTACCTAAAACTTAACAGTAAGACCTAATAGCTTGGATCCCAATTTTGAAATTTGATTTGATTTCTTAGCCATTTTATGGGTATTTTATTTTTATTTTATAGTTTGCTTCAACCATAATATAATATATGATGTGTGGTTATAAACATAATAATTTATAATAATTTTAATATCAACACAATTGTTCTTAATTTTATTGTAAAATATGTAAAAATATTTTTTTAACAAAAACACAAACCATTGTTGTGAAATTAATATTATTTTTATAGATAAGATATATTCTAAAGGGGAAAGGTATTTTATGTAAAAAAAATATTTTCGACTACAACTATTGTCAAAATGTTACTTTTTAATTGACTAAAAATGTAACATTATTGTTATTGTTCGTACTAATTTTTTTTTTTGCATTCCTAACCTTTATGTTTGAGTCAACTCGCACAATACAGGAAGGGTGGTAGCCCTAGTGTAGACATCATACTATTCAATGAATGGTCACAATAGTGGCATGGAGTTCCGTTCGTCACCATTTCATGTGCTTCTCTTTTTGTTTGTGTATTTATTTATATCAGTGTGAGTTATAAAACCATAAAGAACATATAAAATATACAATTGCTAAAGAAATCGGGGGCTCAAACTTTGATATGTAGCAGACATAAGTATTAAATTTATTAGTTATAATTTAATTAGATTTTTAATAAAGCTGAGATATTCTGGGGGGAAAAAACTTATCAGATCTTCCTCCATATATAATTTGAATTAAGCGTTTTTTATATTATTCTTAAATTCCTTGACCATTACATTGACTTAAAGGTATTCACTTAATTAACTTACAAGAATATTGTTTTTTTTATCGCATCTTATTATACTTCTGGGCTATCTGATAAATACAAATGGTCATGAATTATAAAGAGATTTAATTTAATTTATATTTAACATGTCAAAAATATATTATTTGAAAAAAAGGTGCATTAATTAGAGGCATACTTTATTTAGTCCATATGTTATTGTTAAGTTAATTATTAATATGGGATGGAGGTAACTTAACTTTTTACAATTTGTTAATATTTGCATTAAAACAATATTTTAACAATGGTAGTCAAAATCATAAGATTTATTATGTTAATAGTCTCTTTTGTTTTTTTGTATAATATAATCAACTATATATCGCATAGTGTCGTTGCGATTTAGTAATGAATTTTAATTTGCCTGGTAGGCAAGATGAGAAAATAAATAAGTTTCTTTACACTGTACATACTGCAGAAAAATAGTTTAGACAATCAAGATAATCTTGCCATATTTTATTTTACTAATTTGTCTTTTAAATAAGTTGTCAGAACAATGCTTATTTGATCTAAAAGAGTTTGAATAATGATTTATTGCTACTAAATATGCATTAGCATTTGCCTTATCATTGTAATTTCCAGTAACAAGCTTATTTAGTGCAGTTTTCTTTTCTTTAGTTCTTGAATTGTAAATCAATCTAATGATCCACCAACCATATTCATCAAAAACCATTCGCGATATTACATTACAAGTCGGTAGACCCCCTCAAAATATACTGCTTAGGTTTAATTCACATGGTTTGGTTTCCAAGTAGTTTGGGATAATAAATGGGAAACTGGAAAAGAGGAGGGGCAGGGGGAAGCACTCGATATGCTAAAAAGAATTTACTCAGGAATAACGCCTCCAGGACATTGAATAAAGAAGAGACAAGAAAGGTTTTTGAGGAGCATATGATGTTTGGGTAAGATATGGACTACAGGAAGTTCATAAGATGGTATAGATGGACATGTAATGAGATTTGAAAAGGAAAGGATTCCAAAGATAATGATGGTGTTGAAGTTTGGAGGGAAAAGACCATAAGGGAAACATGGGTATGTATTTCTGATTACATTCTTGAGCTGTTTTCCCCGCAAAGTTAAATGGGTAAAACCATCCAAGAGGACTATGAATGTACTCAGGAATACACTCCCAAGGAAGAGATGGAGGAGTACATAACAGCATGAGTGAGACAGGAGTAATGGATAAGAATGTGTGGGGAAGAATGGTGGAAGGACAGAAGAAAATGGAGACATTTTACTAAACTGACCTGACCACAGACTGGAAATCATGATCATGATAATGATGATGAAGGTGGGGTAATTGATTTAAACCTACCCCCTACCCTGGACACAAAGTGATGTGCAACAGTGGGAGAAATTACTCTATTGTATTCGGTAGATCAGTCATATCTTTACCTCAACAAAGTAGTCAAACACTAGAGTGGGGGCAGACTTTATTTTTCTTGTGTGACTATCTGTAAGGGTTGTGAAGTATTGCTCCGGTTTACAACAGGTTTTGTACCCAATATTGTTTGTGAAAACACCTGACCTTGTGTGTTCTATTTAGAAACTGACAGGCCAGAGTCAAAAGTACATTCAGAGTGTATGAATTTACTGTCTTGTATTTAAAAACATAAATTATTTACTCTCATTTTTAATTGTTACCAGTATTAATACTGGATACTAGCAGCCTCACCACTGTAGTTTCTCATTGTAAAGATTTATCAAACAGCATGATAATATTGTTTTTATTGTTACAGAAGTCATTAAGTAGCATCAATGCAAATGAAACAACCACACACTTAAATTCAAGAAATCAAACAGTTAAGTCTGTAAGTGTTCAGTCTTGGTTGTAATTATAATATTTATTATATTGTACATTATTTATTTTTGTGTCTAGGGAAGGAATGCTTGTACTGAGTTTCTCCAATGAAATATCTTCCTCTCTCCTTGTTGGACAGTATCTTTTTCCACACCTTTATGTCTTTATGACAGTTTAGCTTTATTTGTTTAGCAGTAATATTCCAATTTTCTTACAAATGAACAAATCTGACAGCTAGAAAAAGTTACTAGATCTACTTTCATGTGTGCACACACCAAGTCATGTTATCTACAGCTGTCACTTTTGAGAGATATTATTAATACATATAAGATAACACTAATAATATATTAAAATGTCAATTATCAATGTTGACTGCCCACTATTTGATTTAATGTTGGCTAACATAATGTTGAGTAAGTGTGACTTCCATGAACAACTATATCTGAAACAGGGTTTGAGTTACTTTTTTGATAATCATGTAAGAAGTATCGTCATCCTTAACATTATCAACTTGTTTCCATAATGGCAGTGTTATCTTTACAAAACCATGCTCAACTGACCTGGGGAATGTGACTTAAATTCTTCAAAGTCAAAAATGGGGGTTGGTTTATATCCATTAATGGTTCTCTATCTTGTCTTTGGGCTAGTGTACTTCTTAAAATTCACCTTTATTATTTAACAAATAATATTTCAATAACAAATATTCTAGTAAAGTTAAAATTCTTTTTGGTGAGGATGATTATTATTATATTTACCATATAATCAGATTAATCTGAGGGGTTTGTAATGGGGAGGAGAAATTTTAAAGAATGTAGTTCTACATCCCCACTACATATGAGAGAGATTCAAGAACACAGACAATCCAGTATATTGTGAGACTGTGTGACCAACAATGTGGGTCTGGTGGAATGTTGTTGCTACTATCAAAATCACCTAAATATTGTGTTTAATGACGAGTTAGATAAATATTTTGTCATGATTACAATGAAGGGACTTTAACCCTGGATTTCAAAGCTATAGAATATTCTATTCGCAGCAGTCTTAATTTTGAGTTTCATATAGTTTCTAATTTTTGAACTTTTATTGGGTGTATATCATCTTCTAACCTTCATTTGGCATATCTTAAAACTTAGCAGCAATAGTGGTGGTGCTAACACAGCAACTATTGACTTCCTATAGGCCAAGGGAACAATGATTATGACGAATTGAAAGACACTACACTAGTCTTCATCTGAAACAAAGACTAAACATTATTTTTCTTGGTTGTCTCTCAGATAGTACAATACCTGGACCCTAGCTTGGGGATGTTGGATTCTTCGGGCCGCTACGTGGCTCACGTGCACTCAGTGGTGGGGTCCAACTGGATAAAATTGTCCAAGAGGGCACTCTCGTTGGCCACCCATGCATCACTTGAACACCTCCACTGGGTAGCGGCCATAGTGGCAGACTGGCCCGGGCCTGTGTCTATAGCTTTGTTTGTCCCAGACATAGAGTACCACTTAGCTACAACATACATTGCCTACCTGCAAACCTGCTATCCTAATGTTCAACAACAGGTGAGTTAAGGTGAGCTCTATTTCTGACAAAAAGTACTATCTGCTACCAGATTGTTCAGCAACGAGTTAAGGTGAATTCCCGCACCGACATAGAATACTACCTAGTTATCACATGCATTGCTCACCAAAATGTCTTTCAAATTTGTTGATTTTAGCTTCAAAATGTTATTTTTGATATAATGATAAAGAGATGGTTTGAATTAAAATAGATTGAATTTCTAATTTATTAAAAATTGTATTTTGAACCGATTTCATGGCAATAGATGTCTCATTAACTGTTGCCCTTGGATGAAATGATTTGTTAATAGTTCTTCTCCATTGATTAATTTAAACAGCCAAAATCAATGTTTAACTGAAAAAAATAATACATTTTAGTAGGTTTGTTAAGTTCCTAAAGATGAGTATTACAAAGAATGAGCTAGGGCAATTTAAAAGTACAATCTTATATAATAATGACTGCAACACTTCATGATCCACCGTTGGAGAAATTAAACTGATTCATGTGTAAACTATCTTACAAATCTAATAAATAATGGTAAATTGCCTTTTACAGAGCTACATTTTATATATATTAAAATGTGAAAGGGTAAATCCATATTCATTGATAAATTTTCAACCATACCAGAAATTAAACTCAGGACACTTAGCTCAGTAGGCAGACATGCTATCGACTGAGCTAAGGTGTTGGGAAAAACATATTAAATATAGTAATAGTATAGTAATATAAATATTTTAAATATAGGAAAAATGATACCTGGACAATGGACATGGTAACTGAGCTCGTGACTTTTGGCTTAGCACACCAAACCACTACCAATGAGCTATCCAGGATATGTCCTGAACTCTAGAGTTATTAATATTGTTTAAAGCATAGTCTATGTGGATGTGGGAAATCGTTGGATACTTAGAGCTATTATAAACACTCTCCCTAATGACTTTGGGTCAACATTTATGCTGCTGCTTGTAAAAGTTTTAACTGTATGTACATAGTTATATTTGCCATAATTGGTTGGAATAATCATTGGTAACAATAAACTGCCTTTCCCATACATATTATAGTAGAATTATTTTAATCAACATCCATGCTATTGTTTTAAATTAGTGCTTTCATAGTAGACTAACTTTACACATTTCATTAAAAAGAAAAGGCATATTTTGCTTCACAGGTGAGTTTCCATTTTTTGTACCCTGTTGATAGACCTGCTCAACTATTCTCAGAAGATGATCTGAAAGATGTGGCCCTAGAATGTAGCATCAGTCCAAAGAAAGTTCTGGAACAACTGCTCACACACCGGCCATTGGACTTGCTTACCTCCTGGCGTGAGCAGTTGCTATACCCACAAAACATTCTGCGAAACATTGCCAGAAAAACCAGCCCGACAACCTTCATGATGTGTGTGGACATCGACATGATAATGACATCTGCTGCCATGAACGAAGAACTGGAAGTGTTCCTGTCAAGGAATAGTACTGGTGGTGTTCGTTGTGCTTACGTTGTTCCAGTGTACGAAATTCATTCCAATTTCACCTTGCCACCAAGAAACAAGAAAGACCTCCTCAACCTGGTTGCAGAAAAAAATGCTCGACCGTTTCATATAAAAGTTTTCGCTAAAAATCAAGGAATTTCCAATTTAAATCGATGGGAAAAACTTGCCGTAAGAAATGAAGTGCGAGTAGCTTATAATGTGACAAAATTTAAATACTGGTATGAGCCCATTTATATCGCTGATAAAAGTGCACCTTTGTTTGATGAGAGGTTTATCGGCTACGGCAATACCAGGAATACTCAGGTAATTTAATGGGAAAGTACTATATTTACTCATGTTTAATCTGCACATTTTCTCCAGATTTGCCAGGCCTCTCACAAGGTATAAAGCGTAGGTACTGACCGATCATTTCTAGTTTTAATCCCAATTGGAATGGTTAATTAAATGGTGTACAAGTAATTTGGATTCCTCTACAAATGATGTAACAAACTTAATAAAACCACCCACATTATGAGTGGACAAATTCGATATCCATCTATCTGGTGTGCACCAATGAATAAAAAGTTATCCAAAAATAAACAAAATAAGTCAATCCCATGTCCAATTTTCATAGGAAGGGGCTGATTTGTTAGCTAAAAAAGTTACTAAATCTAATTTGACATATTTATATATTGGGTCATATCATCTGCAGCTGTTACTTTTGATAGATATTATCAATACCAATAAAATATGTTTGTATTTTCTTAAAGACCCTTTCTATGAAAATTTGACTTTATGACAGTTTAGTGAAGTGCTGCCCACTCTTGATATAATATTCAGTTCGTTATAGCCCACAAAAAAAAACCTAAGTGACTGGTCCAATAAAAACAGGTAATGTGATTGTATATTTTTATTGCAAATTATTTAAATATTGCTTTAAGGAACCCCGATCTTAACATGATTGGGTTACCAGTATCTAGGACTTAATAGGTTTATTCAACTTTGAACCACTTGTATATTTCATGATAAAATCTACAACTTGTAATACTGAAACTTGAAACTCTTGAAGTGTCTTGGAGCTCTATTAGTCTATTTATTGTAATTTGGACCGTTTCTTATATTTGAAAAGTTACTGAAAATAGTTATGAGTTTTCCTACTTTGCGATTATGTCTCGTCACTTTTGACACGTGATGTAATCTGACTTACCAAAGTGGTTGATATTGACTTGTTTATTACATCTTGATCTCAGGTTATGTATTTTCAGAGCTATGAGATGTTCTTGAATCAATGGACATTTTGTGTGTTGGATAACGTCTTCTTGGTCCATTGGGGATTCCAGCAGCTATCCCAGCACCCCGCTTGGAGGACTGAGCAAATTAATAAAAACAACAAACTGCTCGCAGATTTTTTCCGTGAGATGGCTGTTCGCTATGATGCAGACCCATTCCATTTCATAAAAAAATTTAAAAAGAAATCTCCACAAGTCTCTGTTGTTTACAATCCATCAAAGGTGTTTAGTTATTGTCTATTCACAAAATCATATTTCTGTGTTATTTGGGATTCATTCACTTTCAGTTTAAAACTGGTTTGTATAATGTCAGTTAAGTATGAATGTTTATAAATCTGTTTTTTATTCTATCTTACTAACCGTTCACATTTTATGCATATGTTTTAATTACGCTAGTGCATTAGGGATGGGTAAGGTTGAATTTTGAGTAAGTGTTCCCACTTTTGCATGGAGGCCAAGTGAAAAATAATATTAAGATTATTACTTAAATTAATGGCTCAATATAATATGCTACTCTTTGGAAATGTTAACTCAAAGATATTATACAAATCAGTTTACTGTAGTCTTAATAACAACTGACCTAATTTTTTAAGGTTTTGTTTCTTTTGTTACAGAAAAAGAAATTGATTTGAATTTGTCATCGCACAAAACAATGCTCCTATCATTTCATCAAGCCATCCTAATTTAATTGTACTAAGTTATGTTAATCGTAAATTTAAAAAAATAACACTTGGACATGATAATTGAACCCAAGACCATTGTCTTAGCATGACAATGTTCTACCACTGATCCATCCAAAATTTATCATGTGCTCAGGGTCATTCATTCTTTGTGGTTTAAGGCAGAGTTTTGTAATGAATGTGTGGAAACTATGAGTGAAAAATGACCCTAGGCATGTGATGAATCCTGAATAGCTCAGTGGTAGAGCATTGGCGCATTTAAGTCTAGTGTCCCGAGCACCGCAACCAGGATTTGTTTGGGAAAGGGAGCGGATGAGGGGGTTAGTTTCACTGACCAACTAAGTGTGATCCAATGGTTTTTTCTTCGGGAAAATTTGAAAATTTAAGTACTGCAAAATGCAAATGCATAAAAAAATATATATATATATATATATATCCAAAATAATTTAAAATCTTTTAAAATGGTCATAATTCTCTAATTATTATGACTTAAATTTTTATGAACACATTTTTATCTATGCATACTTCTAGATTATACAACCATGCAGTTTCAATAAATAATATTTTGGAAATTGATTTATAAAATTATTTTATGAACTAAAATTTGAAAATTCAAATAAGCAACTTGCACTAGCTCTTAGCTCACAAAATCACTTTTTTAATTATTCACTTTAGTCTTATGTTAATTTTCCTTGACTTCATATAAACTTCATTGAGAACTTCATCCTCCCCCTGTGGAAAAATCATATCTGGCCAGTAACTGGTCCATATCTGGGCCAGACTTGAGGCAAATCTGTCATTCCCAGATCTGGCTAATTCCACTTCTAGGCCAGATCTGGTATTTTTCCACATGGGCCTGTACTTGCTATCATATATCAGCTATAAAAGTTCTTGAATCCAAATGAAAACTTAAAAACCCTTAGTAATGTAAAAGCTCATTCTTCAAAATATGCTGAAATTCCTATCAGGGACAGGGACATGCTATTGGTGAAGACATAGATTATTCTGATTGTGGTAGTGCTGAAGTTAACAAACTCATTAGTTTTTAACATTTACATTTAGAATTAGCTAAGATTTGTGTTTCTGAAAAATACTGGTTGAGTCTTGTTTATTTAGGTGTATTATTTGCAATAGAATTTTGAAAATGTGAGTATCCCATGGTTGTCATGAGTACTTACCTTTAAGTGGAAATTTATATTAAGAAGTTCTTTTACGACAATACAATTATTACTTCAATGTTTATGATTGAGAGTCCCACAAATAACCTTATGATATTTTAGTCACTAAGATTTTAGCTATTGGATTCAAATATTTCAATGCAGTAATTGGTTGAAATATATGATGCATTACTTTTAACATGCAGATCCCAAATAAATACTTTAATTAAACTGGTAATTGGTGATTTAGAAAATGTAAATGTTGAGTTCTGTAAAACTTGTGGAATAATCTATGAGGTTTTTACTGAGAAATGTGTTTTAGTTTTTAGTAAAGTACTGAACAACTATAGCAAAATCATTAAAGAAAAAATATTAAAAGCCAAACTTAATTCCTCAGGTAAAAGCTTGAAAAACCTACTTCCTAGTTCGATTGTTTAAAAATTACATAAACAAATTACTTTAAATTTATACTTAGCTAGGTACCTGGCATACCATGATTTATTTTGTTACTAGCCCATTCAGTAACTGGATTTAACTTAAATATTATATAATGAAATGTTGCATAATAACTTTTAGAGGCCTAAGGGTGGATAAAAACCTGTTTGTTTAGTTCAAAATGTTGGCTTTATTTTTTTGTATTACCTCCTAAGTATTTATAATTTATTTAACACAAAAAGTAAGACAATAAAGTAAAAGTGAAATAATTAAATATTAATGCTAAATTAAGACCAAGAGTAAAGAATTGTGTAGCCAGAACATAGGGACACCGTATACTTCCATGCAGTTGGTGGTGGCTGGCCAGGTGTATAGGCCTACTGTGATGTTACAAAACAAGACTTGAGGCCTGTATATCTAGTGTGGCCTTGTTCAAACACACCGGTCCTAACGGCTAGGTAAATCTTCACTAACAATAAATCTCAAACAATTACCCATTAGAATAGTGCTATCTGAACACATGCTGTAAGAGTTATATAATTGTTCTATTTCACACAATTGTAGCTTGATATGGTTTTCAACTAAATTCAATATTTTTACTAACAAATCAGGCTCTATAAATACTCTACTTAACCTAATTGTTCACACTAGCCTCAATACATCCATTATTGTTGCCAGGCCAGGGTAAGTTTTTTATTCAAGCCATATAATTTGCCACCACCGTCTTGCTAGGCCTGTCGTAACTTCATATGCCTTATAATCTAACTTAAGACTAGGACAAGCATGACATCCAGCCCCCAGTCGTTAATTCATCACTGTGAAAGGGTAAACCCACATTTCACCAATGATAAATTGTTCGGCCATGGCGGTAATCGAGTCCGGGACACTTGGCTCAGTAGACAGACAAGCTACCAACTGAGCTAGGGTGTCGGTTATACAGACACACGAATTATCCAATAAGCCAAGGGTGTCAGACTCGGATATTTGGGCTACATCATATCATTAAGGGAGCACTGCTGGATGCACACCGAAATGAGGCAAAGTGGAAGGGATAAATCCAGTTCCAACTTCTCCAAGTAAACCCTGAGCCATATCGGGAATTCTTCCTTCATATTTTTGTGCATGATGGTTTAGATGGTAAGGAGCCTTAAAAATGTGTAGGTTATTAGTGTCCTGGTTGGTTAGTTGAAATTACTCTAAATTCAAGACAAAAGGAGGCTAAACACACTAGTGATTCCAGATTTTATGCTAATGAGACAAGATCGTCACCATAAATATCTTTTTAAATTTTTACCCAGTTTGGTGGCCACATGGTCTTAAGTGTCACTCTCGCAATAAACTGGACTGCTAATGATGTGGAGATTGAGGCTTGAGTTTCAGATAGGCGTACCGAGAGTGATTTAAAAAAATGTTTTCCACTCTTCCTTCACATAAATGCAAGTACATTTCCTATAAATTCAACCTTTCTTGTACCAATCACATTAGTGTAATTAGTAAATAAGTGTATAACCTTAACAGGTAGTAAGAGACAGAGCCAAAATAAAGTATTTTACAATATAACTTAGTTAAAAATGGAACAAAACTTTTTTTATGTTTAAACTCGCATTTTATTTTAATTTAGTGTAAAATGATCATTTATATCTATTAAATAAGACTACAATCCTGCCCTAAATTATGACTGATAGATTTCTCTAAGTACATCTAAAATCATGTAAGTTATATAGGATGGTATTATTATGTAATAAAATAAACATCATCAATATAAATTAATAGAATGAAAGTTTTTCTTTCCTTTTTCACTACTCTCACAATCTGTCCAGATCATCCACATTAATTACACCAATAGGATAGGAATGAGAATGTTACAATTTAGACTAAATAGAGGCCTACTCGCAGTGTGTGAAAAAAGAGTGAAACCATTTTAAGAAAAAAAAAACTCTTATACACAGGCTCAGGACTTCTTGACCTCTTGATTAGCCAAAACTAGACTTTACATTTTACAAGTTTAAAGCTTAAGGCCCAGACACAGACTCCGTATCTGTAGGTCCGTGGTCCGTACTCCGTGTCCATAAGAAATTCTACTCACGATTAGTCTCAGTATCCGTAATCACGTGACCATTTCAACCAATGAGATAGTAAGAGACTTCATCCAATCAAAAAATTCGAAAGAAAATAGTCTACAGCACAGAGCATGCATCAAGCAGTCAGGAGTCAGCTGATCAAAGAAAAAGAAACTAAAAACAACTTTGTTGAGAAAACTTCCAGTATTTATATTAAAATATGGGTTAAGATCACAAGAAATATATAACTTTATTCTAACTATCAAACTTAAAATAATAAGTGTTTGCAATAGCTTGAAAATGCTAAACAGATGTAGGCCTACTAATATTTTGGATGGAAAATCACTAATATCCATAATTTATCAATTACAAAAAATTAAATGACGCTTGTAAATAGAGAATAAACCAAACAGGGGTGTTGAACCTACAAAAGCAAAGCTAATATTTCTGAGAACTTGGGTATTTCTCAGAAAACACTTTCCTAGAAGCCACTCTTCCCCGGGTGTTTAGATATTTAGAAAAATGTTTCTGAAATAGGTTTGCGTGTAGCCATCTTTTCTTTTTCTATGTTTCCCTAGCGGCAGATTCTATCACTGCTATCCTTTCATTATTTCAAGGCGCATGCGCATATTTACTCGGCTGTGATTGGTAGTCCGTAGAAATTGGGCAACTCCTACGGAGTGAGGACTTACGGATAGGGACCTCTATGGCCAGTACAATCTAATATTGTAGCATCGATTTCTTACAGACTACGGACACGGCGTCTGTGTCTGGGCCTTTAGTCCATCTTGTTGAAACCACGAACTTAACTGGCCTCTCAGAATCGTCAACGTGATTTTGTTGAAATAAGACAAAACAATGAACAATTAATCACTCGCCAAAGACTTGTGTGCACTTTATTGTGATATGTTAATCCTAGATAATGTCATGATTGTTTTGTATTCTTCAATTATGTTGTTTACCCTTCTTGCTACTGTTGCTATGCTTAAATAATATGTATCAATAAAACTAATAACTTAGTTCTTGCGATATAATTATTCTTTGAATTACTACAGATTTCCACTTCAACAAAACTTTGTAGACTGTATTTTATCTTTGACAGGGTGCAAACTAGGACCAAAACATCACGAAACTCAGCGACAAAACTACAACAATTTCGCCTACCATCTTACCTGTTGCTCTCATCTGGTCATAGTGTCTTTCAAAGGCCAGGCCATCTCAACTCTCCCCAACTGGTGGCCTACTCTTGGTTGTGGCTTTCACCACCAGGGGCACTTCTTGAGCAGACACTTTTGGAGCATATGAACATTACTGTCCGCCTTGAAACGCGTTGGCGTTTTCAACACTTTCCCACGCGCGTCGGTTATCTTAACCGTGGTGTATGTTAAAGTCATTGTGGCATTTCCAACCAGAGTGAAAGGACCAAATCTCCGGTCTAACTTATATACTAAGTAACTCATATTAAACAAAACTTTCATGGGACCAAATTACTAATCTTCCAGGAAAAAGTGTCCTACCCTAAGCTAAAGAAAATACACTATTGAAAAGTAATTAGAAAATAAAAACGAAGCTAAAACCTCTAGTATACTATCAACAACCCTTAATAGTCTAATAGTATACAATATATACAGTTTGTTCTAATAGGTGTACGCCGCTGCTAAATTGAACCTAAAGGAAAAATGTGGATCTAGGGAAGGCCCAGGAAAGAAACGATCTTCACTCCACCTGGGGCTGTAGAGGAGACTACGTGGGGAAAGAAGCCCACGGAGAGGACCCTACCTACCCGCACACCTACCGGCGACACCGTATGCAACCTTTATTTCTTTAAGGGCAGTGGGCACAGTTTTACCACTGGCCGTTTTACAGTTTCAGTCTTGGTAGCCACTCGAACCACGCAATCTCGTCCAGGGTGTACTGCCGAGACTTGACCAGTCCTCCATCGCAAGGGAGGTGCGTTGTCACCTTTTATGATGACGAGATACCGACAGCTAGAATAGCCCAGTTTGGGCGCTGTTGAAGGCCACCAAGATATTCATTTCACCATCTGCGCCAGAATGTTTGCATGATCTGCTGCACTAATTTCCATCGGTCACGTAAGTTTAGAATTTTGTCAGGTAACTGAGGCTCTTGAATGGCAAACGGGGCTTCTATAATTAGGAAGTGTCCTGGTGTTAAAGCTTCTAAGTCATTTGGATCCGAGCTCATCGAAGTGAGCAGTCTTGAATTGAGGGTGGCCTCAATCTGTGCCAACACCGTTGTGTATTCCTCAAAGGTTAGGATTTTCTCTCCGATAGAAGCTGACAAGAGCTTCTTTGTTGATCTTATAGCGGCCTCCCACAGCCCTCCCATGTGAGGCCTGGCCGGTGGAATCAAGTGCCACGATATGCCCCGTTGAGACATCTCTCGTCCTACCACAGCGTTGTGGTCTGCATGGGTGGTTAGTTCCTTCCATTCTCCTAGCAACCTTTTAGCGCCAACAAAATTGGTTCCCTGGTCACTAAACATCTCATGCACTGATCCACGTCGAGCCAGAAACCGGCGAAAAGCAGCTAAGAATGTGTCCGTAGTCAATTCTGACGCCAATTCCAAGTGAACTGCACGAGTTAACATGCACACAAACAGGCAAATGTATGCCTTTGTTGTCTTAGTCTTTCTAATGCAGCCCAACGTAATCGTATATGGACCCCCGTAATCAACCCCAATTGTGTAGAATACTTTCACCTCCTCCAATCTTGCTATGGGGAGCTCTCCCATCAATGAAGGTGTAATTAATGGACGTGCCTTAAAGCACGGAATACATTGGCCCACCCATCTACGAACTGCATCTCTGCCCGCCATAATCCAAAATTGCTTCCTTATCATGCAATGGAGGTTCTGTGGGCCTGGATGTTGGTTTTTCTGGTGGGACTCATCAATAATTAAATTGGTAAGGTGGTGATTGCGAGGCATCAAGAGGGGGTGCCTTTGCGCAAAGGGTAACTTGGCGTGGAACAACCGTCCACCCACCCGTAGGAAACCTTCGCCATCCATGAAGGGATTCAACCTGCCAATTTCCTTACGGCCCGGCTTCTTTTCCTCCAATCGAGCTATTTCCTCGGAGAACTCCTGACACTGTACCAGTTTCACCAGCCGAAACATGGCGGCTGACAATTCTTCTGCAGTAAAGTCACCTGTATTTTGAACTTTAGATCTTATTCTATCTAGCCATCGTAAAATAAGGGTGGTAGCTCTCTTTAATGTTGAAGGTCTGGAAAAGCGATTCATCCATTGGGTAGGACTCTCATTGGCGTCCACTGTAACGTTCAATGTCATTGCCTTTGCTTCTTCCGTCACTGAACCTGTCTGTTGCAAGATGGGCCAGCATTCCTCAATTTTACTTAACCATGTTGGTCCACTCCACCGTAAGGAATGGTCCAGAAGTTCACTAGGTAATAAACCCCTGTTGGTGCAGTCCGCCGGTTAGTAGCGGTTGGTACGTGCCGAAATTGATCTGGGGATAGCACTCTTGTGTCTGATTCACCCTGTTGGCAAAAAACGTACTCCAACGATGAGGTGACGATTTTATCCAACTCAACACTACACTAGAATCGGTCCATACAGTGACAGAATCAATGGCAACCTCATTAGAAAGGGCTTGACTGACATGTTTGAGGAGCTTTGATACCAGTACTGCAGCATAAAGCTCTAATCGGGGCAATGTTATCCTTTTCAATGGGGCTACCTTAGCTCGTGCAAACAGGAACCAAACCGTAACATTCCCATTCTCACCTTCAACTCTCAAATATACAACCCCAGCATATCCGCGTTCGGAACTGTCCGAGAAGCCGTGGAGCTGCAACCTTGCCTTTTCTTCAATTCGCAGCCACCTTGAGGATCTTAAGTTCTGCTAACAGAGGTAGCTCCTCCCGAAATCTGCACCACTTTTCATGCACTTCAACCGGTGCCGGAGAATCCCACTCCATTCCAGATTGCCACAGATTCTGTATTAGGTATTTACCAACAAATATTACAGCGGCCAGATATCCCAAGGGGTCGTACAGCCGTGCAACCATAGAGAGAATTACATGTTTAGTCGCTTGGATGGCCGTCGGCTGTACTTGGTACAAAAACTGGTCGTGAACTGGATTCCAGAGGAATCCCAAAATTTTGGTGGAGCTCTCCAGCTCAACTCATGAAAGAGAATATCTCGCTTGATATAGCACAGTGCTCTGGGGGTAGTTCCGCTAGTAGTTCTTGCCGGTTACTAATCCATTTCCTTAACTGGAAGCCGGCCTTACTTAGCATCACGATCAGTTCTTGCTGCAAGCGCTTTGCCGATTCTAGGGACTTGACCGACGTCACCACATCATCCATGTAGGTTTCTGTCTGCAATGCAGCAGAAGCAGCCGGAAATGCTGCTCCTTCATCCTCCACAAGCTGATGGAGGGTACGCAACGCCAAAAAGGGAGCAGCTGAAACCCCATATGTCACAGTGGCCAGGGAGAATTCTCTTAAGGTGTCCTCTGGATTCTCTCTCCAAAATATTCTTTGGTATCGGTGATGCTCCTTGCTGATAAGTATGTTGCGGTACATTTGCCTGATATAGGTAAAAAGCACCACTTCATGTACACGAAATCTTATCAATATATCCACAATTTCCTTCTGCAATGAGGGATCGCTGTGCAAAACTTGATTTAAGGCAACACCTTTTGTTGATTCCATCGATGCGTCAAAAACAACTCGAAATTTGGTTATATCCTCCTCCTCGCCTTGCCGAAGTATGCAGTGGTGAGGAATGTAGTAGTGTTCTTCCTCTGGTGGAGTCGAGGCTGGTAGCATTTGATCCTGTTGCAGGTAATCCCTCATAAAAGCCACATATTACTGTTTTAAGGCTGGTGCTTTCTCTAGGCACCTCTCAAGTAACAAAAATCGTCTTAGAGCTGCTTGTAAGGTGTCTGTCTCCCAGGACCTTACGATCACTTAGGAATGGCAATTCAACTTCATATCACCCCGACTGACATCTCTTCACCGTAGAGCGATAATGCTCCTCGCATTCCCTATCAGCAGGAGACAGTTGAGTCACCTGTGGTGATTCTTCTACCGACCACAACTGGCGAAGCAGATATTCAAGGTTAAGTTCCACCACAGTACAAAAATATTTGATTCACTTGCCACTCCCCATGACTTCCCTAGTAGGCAGTAGCCCCAGATGGTTTCAATGGCGGACGGCGTTTTGGGAGGCTCATGTACCTTTTGTCCCGTTACAACCAGAGGGAACCACTCAGCTCTTAATAGTATATCAATCGGTCTTGACCCGTCCCCCTCCTCTGCAAGTTTTAAGCCCGAAAGGTGACGCCATGATGAGAGTTGGCTTGACATTTGTTGAGAGTGTGCAATGGAGTTCACTACCAACGCATCTACCTCTAAAGTTAATGTATTTGTAGGCTGAAATTCACAATGAGCCATTGCCCTTGCTGTGCCTAAAGGCGTGTTTCCCAAGCCAAACAATTGCACTGAATTCGCCTTGCTCAGCCTGAGTCCAAGCTGGTGTACACAAGAGGATGTTATGAGAGACTCCTGGCTCGCACAATCCAAAAGAACACTCACCGGTTCATATCTACGACGGCTGCTCATAATAGATGTGATAACGGTCATAAAGACTACCCATGGCCCTGTTGGCGCCACAGGAAAAAAAGGACTCTACCGATGCCACCAAACTTGAGGTTAAATCCAGACTTTCAGTGAAACTTCCACTGACACTATTTTTCTTTATTGACCGTTGAAGCCCATCTTCCAAATTGGCAGACTCATCTTCCAGGTGCAACAACTTATGGTGGCGGCCATTACAATGGGAGCATAATAATTTGGTCAAACACTCCTTCAAGAAATGCCCTCTTGCCAAACAAAGTAAACATAACCTCTTATCCTTTCTAATCCAAAAACATAGTGATGGCCTCATACCTTCAAATTTCTTGAATTGGGAGATTTTTTGGTTGTTTTTGCAAATAACACAACTTTCAAGGGACACATTGTTTGTACCCACCACAAATGCTGACGAATTCTTTTGACACACAGGCTTTCGTGGTTTGGCGACGTTCTTTGCCCCAAAGGGCGACTTGTATAACCAATTCCCTAATTGGGCTACCTCGAGCAACTCTGCCTCGTTTACTAGAAAATTCTGAAAGTTAACCAAAGATGGCAGGGTCCCTTCCTTTAGTTTTCGCTGCCAACCTTCCCTAAGCTCTGGGCTTAACTTTCCTCGTAGGACGAACAACATGGGGACTGCCCAATTTCCCACAACATGGCCTATCGAAGAAAGGCAGCCAAATATTATTTTAATAGGGTGACAAATGAGCAGATAGAGCCAGATTCTTTATTTGTCTGCGGTAACTCTATTATGGCCTGTAGATACGAGTCAGATAAACGCTGCGGATCATGGTAACGGTCTTTTAATAGTTTCAAAGACTGTGGATACGCCGCTGCTGACAGTGGTACCGCTGAAACAGTTGACAAAGCTTCTCCTGGCAAAGCTGACCTCAGATGCATATGTTTCTGATTGTCAGATAACTGATTGTTTGAATGAATAGTAGCTTCAAATAAATCAGAGAACTGTTGCCATTCCTTCAATTCACCACTAAATTGCTTTATCACCAGCTTAGGCAAGGTAATTCCTACAGGCGGAGAGCCACAGGATACTGACCCTACCCCAAGCTGGTTTGATGAGGCGGCCTGACTTACTCCTGACGGCAATGCTACAGCTCAAATAGCTTGTACATTATAAAAACAAGCATCAAATTTTTGTATTTCAGCCTGATAATCTCTTTGTACTTTAGGTGTTTGCTTAGCAGCCAATGCTGCCAATTTGGTTATAATTTCGTTAAACTCAGTTTGCATCTATTCAATGTGAACAGTCATCGCCTGCAATAAACATTTATCCTTATCATTACTAGGGTTTAATTCCACTCGTTGAAGGAAACTATTGCATAAGATCTCCCCAAAATAGCCTCAGTAGGGATTTGAACCCCCAAACAGAAGCGTCTAGCTGGAGGGAATAGCTAGGCTAATTTTTCAGCTCGAGAGTATGATTGTATCTTGAGTTTTTTTTTTATCTTCCCACGTTTAGTCCAACTTGGTCGCCTACACACTTTACGGTCCGGCACTATATTTCTTATCTCTATCACTTCTAGGAAAAGTTTGCTTGCGGCCTTGATTGATTACCGGTCAGCCAGCCTCCCAGTTGTTTAAGCACACCAGTAACGCTGCCAACCTGATAGCTAGAATTCACCCATTTGTATAACTTTAGCAACGCCATCTATTTTGAGAGCTGAAATCTCAACACACCGCCAGACGGGGTAGATAGAGACTTAATTTAATGTTGTATTTGGCTATATATCTAGTGTGTTGGAAGCATGCGCATCACCCTAAACTCCATTGAATAAATTAATGTGTGTTTGTGGAGAATTTTAGCTGTGTAAGTAACTCTTTTGTATTATGTATTTAATAAAGCAATAATATCTATGTTCATACAATTCTTAGTTTTTTTTAAAGTAGTGCTTTTTTCATATTAATATTTTAAATTCGCCTCTAGTAAACTACATTTTGAAATATTGTTTCTTTGAAAGTTAGATATTATATTAAGTTGGTTAGTTATGTCTTATTGTGTTTAAATTAATTTGTTTATCCATCAGTGTGTCTTTAGGGAAAATAATTATGCTTTAAATATTCAGGCTAATACACTTTATGCTCATCGGCAACATTTCCTTTAAACACATTGACATATTCTTAATATCAATTTCCTGCACCATTTGTAGGCATTGCTCCAAGAAAGAGACTTATGGTCTTTTTACTATCCTCTGCAGGCTAAGTATTGTGTGTGTCATTTTACTTGAAGGCCTCAGTCATATAAAGCATAATTATTTAGCTCTTTAGCCATCTCATTTAATCTTGTAGACTGGCCTTTAAGGTTAATATGTCTCTGCTTTAATCAAAGGCTGTATCCGAATAGTCAAGTACACTTGACTTGATGCAGTCTTGATAATTTTACATTTCTCGCGGTTTTCATAGTGAAGACTGCATCAAACTATTCGAACAGCAACACACTTGGACCCACAGTGCTACTTCCTACTGAATAATTAGTGTAAGTCGGTGCTCAACAGGCGAAACGATAATACTGAAACAATTGCCAGTCAAACGTCATATGGCTCGTAGCTTTTGTATCCATGGTTACCAATGCCACGAGAAAACTGCATTGTTCTAGTCCGCGACTACTAGGACAGATCTACACTTGGTCACGTGATTGCCAATGCAGCTATCAACGCCACGAGCCAACGCGATGTCGCATAAGTAGACTATTCGGATATAGCCAAAGAAACCGTCTTATTGGTAAAGGTGTCTATTTCTTTATGTTTATTTAATACACGGGAATAAGTTCTCTCTGTTTTTTACTAATAGGGTAATATTAGGCCTAGTAGGTGTCATAAGCAACAGGTATTTCTATAAACAAATTAATATGGGCCCTTTTATTGGTTTAAATTATCACAAACAATGATGAAAAATGAGATAATTTGACTCAATTTTTAAGTGTTTTCTCAAACCCAAACTAAATATATTTTACTCAAACATCAGAAGTCTTACAAATAAGTTGGATGAACTATAGGTGATAATAAGTACTCTGCCTTTACAATCGGATTTAATTATACTTACAGAAATGTGGCTTAAATTGTATGAAACTAACTTTTATAATATTAATGGATATACAGGAACCTTTGCTTGTAGGAATGATAGGCAGGGTGTGAGTGTGTGTGTTTGTATGTGTGTGTTTGTATGTGTGTGTATGTATATATATCAAATAACCTGAATTTTAATGTTATGGAAATGGTTAAGCATGGTTTTTATTTTCTGAAAATTGAAATAGACTCATTAAGCCCACCCCTACAGATCGGTGTTATATATAGGCCTCCAAATATCCCTCTTAATAACTTCCTAGCATATTTTTAAAACATTCTAAACAATTTGGCAGGGAAAAAATGCATAATCATAGGGGACACATTAATACAATGCATGATACAGTATTTAATAATTTGCTAAACAGCCATGGCTTTGACATTTGCAATGATCTAACAACTAGAATAACTAACAACAATGAAAGTACATTGAACCAAATTATTTCAAATGTAGATGGCCAGGATCTGTGGGTTTCAAACATTAACAATAGTTTAAGTGATCACAACATTCTAATAGTGGAATTGAAATCAAATTCTATCACAGTGGAGAGGAAAAACGACACTAAAAATTAATGTGTAATTGATTACAATATGTTAGAACTTAAGCTTAATGAATCTCTGGGACATATTAACACCAGCACAAATACAATTTTTTTTTTTTTTTTAGGAATTCGTGATGATAGTGCAAAATGCTTTGTTGTTTGCTGAAAGAAGGGGAGGTCAAATAACTACAAATATTGTTTGTTATTCTCCTAGGTGTTGTTGGGCGAACAGTGAGCTTTTGGAAATGCTTAAATTACGTGACAAAACATATAAACTAGTTAAATTTAACCCAGAAAATAAAATCTATAAGAGTGATTATATTTTAGCTAGGAATAATGTAACAGCACTTAAGAGAAGGTTGATGAAAAATTATTTTACAAAAGTTTATAAGCAGTAGTAATAATCCTAAATAATTGTGGCAGGAGATAAATAAGTCTCTTATAAAAACTGTAAAGTTAATAATAAAATATCAAGATTGAAATTTATGAACAAGGAATATAATACAACATCTGATATGGCAGATATTCTAATTTTTTTTATAAATGTAGGACATAATATTGCAATGAGTATTCCTGTATATCCTGATGATAAGTGGATATATAACACTATCACTATAGACAGATCATTTGCAATTTTCTTAACAGATGCAATGGAAGTAAAAAATATGATAAGAGATCTTAGTAACTCAAAAAGTCTGCCTTTTGATAAATGTTCTAATAAAGTACTAAAACACTGTTCAAATTTTTTTGCAGAGTATATATCTGTTCTATTTAATAAGTCTATAACAGAAGGTCAATTTCTGGAACAGTTGAAAATATCAAAAATTATTCCCGTGTATAAGGGTGGCACTTTGAAATGTTGATCCATCAAACTACAGGCTTATCTCACTTATATCCTCCATATCAAAAATATTAGAAAAAATAGAGTAGCTCTTGAGTGGTTTAAGAGCTATATTACTAAAATAAATCAATACACTTACATAAACAATCACGAAAGCACTGTACGTGGTGTCACGTGTGAGGTCCCTCAAGGTTCGGTAATTGGACCTGTACTTTTTCTTATTTATGTTAGCAACATTTTCCAGGTAAATTTTCTAGGCCATTTACAACTATATACAGATGACACAAGTTTATTTTACATTGGACAAAATTTTAAAACTATAGCAGAGAATATTCAAACAGACCTGAAATTGTTATACCAATGGTTAAGAGTCAATAAACTGTCGCTAAATCTTGGAAAGTCTAACTACGTTATTTTTACTAGACCGGGAAACGAAGATAGAAAGAATATAGATAATTACCAGATAAGCTTTTGGAATAACGTTCTGGAACAAGTAAGGAAAGAAAAATATTTAAGTTTGGCAATTGACAGCTCATTATCCTGGAGCTCACATATAAACCATGTCACAAAAAAAATTAGGGGCTCAGTTGGGGTGCTAAAAAATTCTCCTACAAATTCACTCCAAACTTGTTAAAGCCCATCTACTTTGCTCTGGTTAACTCGCATTTATCCTACTTAAATGGAATCTGGGGTAATACTTTTAAAAGTCATATAATACCACTAATAAGACTACAAAAAACAGTACTAAAAATATTTTTTGGTTGCCCAGCGGTAGGATGGCGACATTAAACTTAAAAGGTTGGGTATTTTTAAATTAACCGAAGCTTTTTTTTAACGGTTGTATTGGCATATAAACTTGAAAATAGCCTAACTATTAGTAATTTAAAAATTTAAAAATTGGGGGAACACAAAAAGGGGAATTACTCTACAAGAAGTCGAAATAATTATTTCCAGAACAGAGTAAACATCACTACTTTTGGACTCTACTCAATAAAGATTAAGTGACTCAAATTTTTCAATATAATACCACAAGAAATAAATATGAAAAACTTAATATTTTTAAAAGGAAGTTAAAAGATACGTTCTGGAAAATAATTTTGACCAGGTGATATGTGGGTGAAACGTTATCTGTAATTTTGAAGAAACTGTTATTATAATTGGAGCAGAATGTGTATGTATACTGTGTGTTTATTTTTTTTGTAAATTTTTTGTTGTTGTATACCCTTATGTTTAATTGCAGTTTTACAATCATTGGACTGAATGCATATAAAATAATGTGGCCGGGTGAGGACAAATAATTTATACCCTGTAATAGACCTTATTTTACTAAATGTATGTAACTAGTTAGTGAATGAACCATGCCTACGTTAGAATGTTTATATGCATACGAGCCGCCGATCTTGGCTCTTTTTATAAACAACTTCTGAATAAATAACTAACTTCTTCGATTCCTTCATACAAGGCTCTTGTTTTTATAGACTAAATCATAATTCATAACCAAGGATCGATTACTGAAACGCCTTTAAGGTTTTTGTGTCATCACATATAATTAGACCTAGTGTTTAATAGTTCATGCCATATGCCAAGTAGCCTATCAGTTGTAGGCTATCTATAATTACTGTACAAGGCCATATATTGTATACCATTCCTATAATAGAGCCACATGGCTCTCTGGGACATAAAATGCTAATAAATTATAAATAAAAACTAAATATACACTATTTAATGGGGTTCACCTAAAGTGTACTGTATATTAAAGATATTGTGACTAGGGAGGAGGCCCTAAGCAAATAGGGTGGCATTCTTTATGGTGATAGTATGCTTTATCCATCCCATTTTAGGCTCTTTTTCATTGTTATGGTTTATTGTTTAGTTATTTGATTCACTTTATTATGTACACAAGTGTACATAGACACCAATTTTGGTGGTCACATATTTTAAGATGCTACTTTGTTTTAGCATTCGGTTATAGGCCTACACTGATGTGCTAATTACACTAATGGGTTAGGGATGAGGAAGGTTGAATTTAGAGGAAGTGTACCTGTATTTGGATGGTAAAAGAGAAAACATTCAAGAAAAACTACCCTCAGTATTTGAACAAGACAAAACCACAATCTCCCCAACATCGTCAGTCCATTCTTTTACGAAAATAGCGCCTTAGACCATGTGGACACCTAAGTGGGTTTAAGGCTATGCACACTCAATAGACTAAATTGCTGATGACGGAGGAGTTCATGGTTAGATTCCGATCTGGTACACTAAGGTTTTTTTTGCAAGCGGTTTCCCACTCTCTCTCTCTCTCTCTCTGCCCACAAATGCTGGTATACTTCCCCTAAAATTCAACTTTACTCATCCATAACCCATTTTTGTATGCGTTTTAACCCAACTGGGTAGTGAGGCGCGGTGTTAAACAATGTTTATATAGAATCAAATGACACCAAGATTTATACATGGTATTAGGTGTATTACCCACATTTAGTTATTAGATTGGGAATGCCAGGCCTCCACCGTGGTTCGGATTCCACGTTAAACTGTAGGTCCTTCATTTCATCTCACAATCACCCTACCATTACACATTAGCGTAAGTGCGTATAACCCGAACGGGTAGTAAGACACGGTGCTAATAATAATAATAATAATAATAATAGTTATTAGATTGAATAGTTTATTTTATCTATAATTATTTAATTTATTGATACAGGAAAGGTTAGGCTTATCTGGGTTGTGAAAGTGTCATAATTAAAGAATGGTAAGTTTAAGCTGGGTTGGGAAAGTATTGTAATAATTTATATCTAGGCCTATATATATAAAAAAACTAGTTTTATTATTTCCATAATGTCATATTATGTTTAAGAGGTTTTACACTTAATCTAAAGCAGAGTCGGGCAAACTTTTTGCCCCAGAGCCACATGGTCATCTGTAGGGTATCTAACTGGCCGCATGTGACAAAAATCTAAATTTACTTGAACTTTATTTTCAGACAAAAATACAGTTATTTATTATTATTATTATTATTATTATTATTATTATTATTATTATTATTATTATTATTATTATTATTATTATTAGCACCGCGTCTTACTACCCGTTCGGGTTATACGCACTTACGCTAATGTGTAATGGTAGGGTGATTGTGAGATGAAATG
>CABEEJ010000057.1:180228-201104 GCA_901482245.1 Timema douglasi
GTGAGATGAAATGGAGGACCTACAGTTTAACGTGGAATCCGAACCACGGTGGAGGCCTGGCATTCCTCACATTCACAAGTTGTCTTGTCAGAGGTGAAGGAAGGGTTTGGTAATCAGATAAATCTTTGCCGGGACCGAGGATTGAACCCCGGCCGCCAGCATAGAAGTCTGACACCTTACCCCTAGATCGCGAGGTCACCCAATATAGTTATTGGTTGTACCTTAGTTACCGTAAACACAAGCTTACACTTGTACACATGTGACATTATAAATGAGCTTGCTCATTTGTTCACATGTTTATAAATACACACTGATTATGTATGTATTTAATTTGTCATTTTTGTCAATAAAATCACAAAAGTTTTAAGTTTATGTGCGGGCCCCACAAAATAACATCGCGGGTTGTAGTTTGCCCACAACTGTTCTAGAGTTTAGTCGTTGAAGATGAATGGACCTTTTTTAAAAATATAATTTAAAGTGCCTCCTTCCCCCCCCCCCCAANAATTGATTTTAATGATAACAACATTAATTTTGGGAAACAAATTCAAATAATAATGAATACAATTTTTAAAAAAATGAAACTAAGATGAATATGTCATCAAATGAAATTATCATATGGTATTAAAAATAGTTAGGTAACTTTTTTAATACACAGTAGTTAACATTCTTTTGACTGGTAAAATCAATGGTAAGAGACCATTGGGAAGACCTGGACACAGATGAGAGGATACCATTATAGAGTGGACCTGAAACAGATAGCTTGAAATGAGGTGGTCTGGATAGAACTAGTTCAACATATGGATAGGTGGCATACTTTTGAAAGTGGGGCAATGAACTTTCGAGCTACCATTGTCATAGAGTAAGTAAATACAGTAAATAGTTAACATTTTTATTATAATAAACTATCACAACCTAACAAAACCTAACAAACCTTCCAAGTATCAACTTATTTTTAATTAAATTTCATGATCAGACTGATATCTCACACTAAACTACTATATTGACAAATACCCCATACACTATTTTGACCTGAGCTATTAGACTATTTCTGTGCTCTTAAATTATTGTACTTCTCTTAAACATATTTTAAAACAAATGAGTAAACTAACTACTTCATTGCAATTTTTATTTATGACCTATGAAAGATTTGGTTACTGTATGTTAGGTTGGGATAGTTTTCATATAAACATATTAGCCTACATATTGTGTACCAAAATACTTATTACTATTTGCTTTATTACATTCATTGCCACATAAATATTTTAATTTAGTTTTTTAAAATTAATTATAAAAAAATATAATAATTTTGTTCACAATGGAAATTTGCTAATTTTTTTGGGTTGTTTTCTGTTAATACAGACGATAAAAAATATTTAATCCAATATGACATTGAAAAAGAGTAAGGAACTCCAGTAAACACAATACAATTTGGGGAGGAACGAATGAAAGTTATGATGTTTGCAGATGACTTGATGTTATGGGGTGGTGGAGGAGGAGGGAAGGGAGAAGAAGTACAGGAACAACTACACTAATGGAATGAGGAAGGGAAGGAGTGTGGAATGAAATTTAGTATGGCAAAGTGTGAAGGGATGGTAATGACAAGGAAGAGGATAGGGTCTAGTAAAGCTGTAAAATGGGATGGAGTAGATCTGAGAAAAGTACAGAATATAAAATATCTTGGAATCGTGATTGAGGCAAAAGGGGGAAGAAGAGAGAAGGTAATGAGAAGAGGACAACAGGGAGAGCTGTTCTATAGGTGTGTAAGTGACCTGCTTTGGAAAATAGAAGTGCCCATGAAGTGTAAGGAAGTGTTGTACAGGGCGTACTTTGTACCCATTGTCACATATGCAGCAGAAACATGGATATTGAATGGAAGAGAGCCTAGGAAATCGGCCATGCGAACAAAGTTTGCGAGGAGCATGTTAGCTGTCACAAGGAGGAACAAGATTAAGAATGAAGTCATCTGGAAAAGAGTGGGGGTACAGGGAGTACATGAGATAGTACAAATACAATCATTCTGAGGGCCATGCATTTGGTTATCAGTCGGGTCGAGGGCTGCAAATGACAATGATTGAATTTGGCTGGTTGCATTAATATAATTAGGCCTACCTAAAATAAGAATGACTATTACTAACACCTTTCTTATTTGACAGGTGAATGACATAAATATAAAATATTTTTATTTAAGAATATATAAAATATAAAAATTGGCACATTTTTATCATAAAATTTTACCAACCTATCAAATAAAAGAATTTTCATTGTGACAAGTGGGGTCATTGTGCAGCATTTACTAGTGCAGGAATGTTCACATCAATGCCTGTGCTTGTCAGTCGCAGACGGTGCAGCAGGGAAGAATCTGTGCGACTACTTCTATAACGGTTTTTGATGAACTTCATGGTGGAGTAAACACTTTCACAAATTTATGTGCTCCCAAACATTGATGTCAATTTTCGTTTTCGAAGTTTGGAAAGTGTTAATTTGAGATCTGTTTGAAGACTACTGGTCCCTTTTCTGGTCTGGAGAAATGCATCGACCTGCAGGTCACATAGCTCAAGTTGTAGGTTCGCTGGTTGATCTTGGATGGTTAATCCAAGTGAAATATTAAATAACAGGATACTGCTCTTTACTCTTTCAAAATCTTCAAACCTTGAGTTGAACACGGTTTTGATGTTCTGAATGTTTGTACTGAACTCAGAAAATTTCATTGGCTTACCACCTTCAAATTTCTCTAGAAGTTGCCTGCAGAAAAGAAAGTGTGCTAAGTCAGTGTTCTTCAAAGCCGTGTTGAAGAGCTTCAGCTTAGTGCGAAATATAATTATGTGTCCCACAAATTCTGAAACCAGCTGGTCCTTTCCTTGGAGTGTCAGGTTGAGTTCTTTCAAGTGACCAGTAATGTCTTTTAAGAAGGCCAGTTGTCTTAGAAAGTTGATGCTTCAAAGCTCATATTCCAGGTGTTTAGTGTCCGATGAAACAAACTGATTAAGAAATTCAGGAATTTCTTTCCTTAATCCAAAAAACAGTTCAAGGCTCCTTCCTGCACTCAACCACCTCACTTGATTATAAAGAAGCAAGTCCTTGTACTTAGATTCCATCTCCTCTAAAAACTGTTTAGTTTGGCAATGTAAAAGAGCTCTGTTTCCACCCTGTATCATGTTAACCACCTTAACCACTGTTTTAATGACTTCATTTTGCTTCACTGATTTGCCACTTATTGCTGCTTAGTGGATGATGCGATGGAAAATGGGGCAATTCACACAATTTTCTCTTATAAGCCCTACCAGTCCACATCTCACCCCTACCATTCCTGTCACAATTACTGAACTCTTGCCAAAATCCCCGAATTTGTCAACAGAGTTTTTTACTTTATCATAGATTTCAGTCCCCTTTGTCATTCCACAAAGAGAACAAAGATCAAACCATTTTTCTTTTGTAGTAAAATCTTAGTGAACTACACGGACAAAAATTCAGAAGCTGACTAACATCTGCTTGATCTGTGTTCTCATCAAGGCATAATGAAAAGTATGAGTTCTTTTGAATCATATCAAACAAAGTTATTGCCACTTCCACCATGTCCGTAGGCCTTCTTTGTACAGTCTGGTGTGAAAGTGGTACAGAATAAAAATTTTCTGCCATGCTGGAATCTCCAAATGATTTGCCATTTCCACAGCACACCTCTTATTAATATTTCTGTCAGATAAGGTTTTTTTTTGCTCTAGCAAGCTTGAGGGGAACTGCATATGATGCATGCAAAGCTTTGGTTAGGATCTTTGCTACTTTACTAAATATACCTGAAGATGCACTGACATTTATATTGTTCATAACATATGCTAAAATGTCTGCATTTCTAAGTTCACCACAAACTGCTAAATTCTTGTTGAAGTCCACAAAATTCTCATAAGGAACACAAAACTTTAGTGCCCCTGCATGTGGAGAGCCTATCTGTGCAGCAACAGTAAATAGTAAACGTGTTTTCTACGCAAGATCTCAGGCAATTTTACTTCAAATTAAACAAAACAAGTTCAAATTACAGGTGATTTTTTTTAACATTGTTTTAAAAGAAGTGTCAAGGGACCAAGGGAAAAGTTCGAACTAAACATGAATTTGAATTATATACACTCGCATTATCCAAGTTTGACTGTATTCAAGGATTGGAACATAACATTTTAGAGGCTTTAACACTTCCTTTCTTTACCTATAAGTTTATATATTTCATCAAAAGCGAAGACGAAAGTTGACACACTCTTTGATTAAGTTAGTTTATAAATGATTTGCTCATAAGTATATTCTTGTACATACTACGATAAATGAACCTTTATACTTTTAATAAAATAATAATTATGGTGCATTTGGAATGTTTTGTTCTAAACAAAATAATTAATTCTAGGTAGAGCGGTGTGTTTTTGGATCATCAAGATGGCAACTTTATCTAAGAAAGACATAGAAGATATTAAACCTTATGTGGACAAAGCTGTCCAAAAATTCTTAGGTTTCAGCGAGCAGTCTTTAGTGACTGTAGCCATGAGCTGCCTTGCCTCGGGATATGACAAGAAGAAGACTGCAAGTGAGTATCGTCGGTAATGCGGTCATGCCATCTGGTGACTAGAATTGCTGCAACATTTCTAGTTAATTACTTAGTTCTGGGAATCTTCACAAAGTTTTCTTGACCATAGAAGATATCTAAGAATTTAAAATTCTTTAGCTTAAATTATTATAGAAAGGCCTAGTTACTATTTAGTGGGGTACTGTTGTTAATTTGTTGACAATATCGTGATTATATGCTTCACTGGCCACATGATCTATGGTGTCATTCTCGAAATAGACTAGACTATTGGTGACAGGGAGATCGGGGTTCGAATCTCGGTCAGTTGTACCAAGTTTTTTCCTAAATGGTTTTCCATTCCCCACCCACACAAATGTGGGTACACTTTCTCTAAATTCAACCTTATCAACCCAGAACTTATTAGCATAATTAGTAAATATATGTATGACCTAAACAGGTTAAAAATACTGTGCTTAATTAATTTATATAATTACATTATACACATTACACATCTCTTTGTTTGAGAGACAAACCTGGGTTATATGAGGTACCTAGTTCCATCCTGGACATTGCCTAAAGAAAATGAGTTTTTGTCTGTGGGTTGGTCTAATCATGCAGCTCCTTCTATTAGAATGCTGCTGTCCTAGGTTAAGCTATGTATATTTACTTTGTAATAATTCATATGATGGTATAGGCATAGTCTTGTGTTGAGGATTCATAGGATACTGTTAATCGATTAAAAAAATGGGTTTTTATCATAATTATCTGTAGTAACACAGTTAAGTGCCTAGAAAATATATCTTGCCCACAGTACCTAACTAATATATACATTTTAAATTCCTTAACCATCTGCCTCCCTCACCCAAGACTTCCTTTCATCCATACACACTTATTAAAATTAAATTCTGTTTATAACTTTCAGATATCTCCGAGCATAAATATTCATGTGTTGTATTTTCATGATAGTCCCTACAGTAGGTACCTCATTAGGCCAATATGTTACATTTTTATCTTTGGGTACTAATGCCATGATTTACTCATGAATGTACACGTGTAGCACCTTTTAAGAAACAAACACATATTTTGCGGTCAACAAATGTTGATACAATTTTAGGGCCTACTATTTTATCAGTATTATTTTATAGTAATTGATGATATCTACCAAGGGTGACAGCTGGGGATGAAAGGACTTGGCATATGAATGTGTTAAAGAAGATAAAGTACCTCACTTTTTCTATCTGTTAGATATAACTCATTCACGAGCTACGTTTACCTGGATGACAGCTCGAAATGTTACTAGAAGTAATCCCTAATATATCACTACGCCAACAGCTGACATCTATCACTTTGGATAGACTAATGAAAACAGATGGTAATATATTAATTTGATAGTTAACCACAGTAATTTAGGCCAATATTATTTATATATTTATTTGAGGTTGAACACAAAGTTTATTTGTAGTTTTATTTCCCTTAAAAAAAATAACAATACCACTTTCACAAAAACTTCTAACGAACATAGCTTCAAAATGGCGACTGACGAATCTAAACCATGTGATTGAACATAACGGTAAACAAAGATTTTTACAATGATGCAGACACGCAGTTGATGAAAATATTTTATTCAGTTAAATATTTCAAAATACGATAAAATAAGAAAATCATTTATTGAATGTAAAATAATAATAATAATATTTAGCACCGCGTCTTACTACCCGTTCGGGTTATACGCTTTGAATGTAAAAAAAATGACAACAATTTTCTCTTTTCCAAGTAAATACGATGCCTGTATTAAATGGTATTGATGTGTGCACTATATTACACAAAATCAGTAACGTTCCAAAACTAAAAATAAGTACTTTTAATTATATTTAAAATATTGTTTCGAGTTGGATAAAAAGAAATTATTTAAAAAATGAAATAGTATGAGAAAACTTAAGTTTACATTATTTTAAATGTAATATATAACAGGTAATTAAAGATCTTTACATTTATAGCAAAACTGGGATCTTTTACGAGTGTTGGCAACCCTAAACCTAAACATATAATTTTCGAACTGTCATCCAGTTAAAAACCTATCGTGAATGGAATATATGTACATTTGTAAGAAAATGTGGCTATTCTTGTATTATATGCATGTAGGACCCTACAAATAACATGCGATTGGTGGCCAGAGAAATCAGATAAGGTAGAGGAGGTTGTAGAAATGGGACAAAACTATAATATTTCAAATCTCTCTCATCCTTTATGTTTCTTTTTTAAACCACTTGAATCCCCACTTGTATTGCACGTAGACATGTGTGTGATAGCAGCTATTAATTATTCATCTTAAGCTGAGACCTGATGTAAAAAAAGTTATGTGAAAGTCTATGCACTGAAATCAAGAAATAGGCTTTTTTGTCTGGCTTGTATACCAGCCTAAAAATCCAACTGGATAAGGAAAACATTTAATTATTATTCTTCACATCAGCAGTGATAGTGGCTTTTTAGACATTGGTCTCTTATTTTTGACCCCACAAACGGTTGATCATCATAAAGAAATGAATGGTGAAGTTTTTAAAAAATGGTTCAATTTTTTTTAACTTAATTTGGAACCATCCAATCCTATAAAGGACCTTTCTAAAAAATCTAGCCACACTGTTGCAAGACTTCTTCCACCTTACCACTCTACTTACCTAAATCCTATTGAACTGGCGTGGAGCCAAGTTAAGGGATATGTGGCAAGACATAACTTAAGCTTTCAAGCTGCAAGAAGTGCGGTTTGGTTGACACCGGCCTATTGGAGGTGGGCATAGGATGGCTAAGCAGATAATGCTGACCATACAGATATAAATACTGGAAATGACAATGATAGCATCGAGGAAGATAGGCAAGAGTCTGATTCCAGTCTCAGTGGGATTGAACCTTTATTTGATAATGATTAGGTGTATACACTCTTGTAAGTGATTTATTATCATTCTTTATGATTGTTGCATAGTATTTTATAATGGTAAACTATATATAAACATTTAAAAGCATCAAGAAATACAAAAATTTGGAGTGACCTACTTTGCTATAGTACTGACTATACATGGTCGTGCCTGTTTAAAATACTGCACTTGTGTTCCACCAATCATGTAGGTCCTTTGCGTAGTGATATTGGAATGTTAGTTTACTTTAGGTCTCAGGTTAGGATGAATCAATAATAGCAAATAGCATTGTTCTAGCAGTAGAATTAAGAGTTACTTTTACACATTAGTAAATAATTTTATCAACACAATAATAAGCCAATGTGAATCCATAATTTTAAATTTTGAATC
The DNA here is from genome assembly GCA_901482245.1 of Timema douglasi. Lineage (NCBI taxonomy): Eukaryota > Metazoa > Arthropoda > Insecta > Phasmatodea > Timematidae > Timema > Timema douglasi. The sequence goes on from CABEEJ010000057.1 coordinate 188,071, forward strand.
AAATTGAATCTGAATCAAATATCATGCTTACATAAAAAAAATGGAATCCAAATTGAATCTCATGCCTAAAATAAAAAATATTGTGTTGAATCCAAATCAAATCTCATGTTAAATTTGTTTTATCAAATCGTATCTTAGTCAAATCCCATGCTTAAAAAATTGGCTTGAATATTTTATTTTAATAAGAGTTTAAAATCTGAACTGAATGTTTTATTTTAGGCTTACTATGATAATGTTTCAAATCAAATCTGTTTTGAATATTTTGCTATGTTAAGTTTCCAATCCAATAATAAAATATTTAAAAAAATGTTGATATCATTTTAAACATATTTTAGGTTTATTAAAAAGAAAATGTTATCAATAGCACTAATCTCAAAAGGTGAAACATTATAATGAGAACATCATTTTTCAACCATAATGCAAAGCTTGATTAATATTTACCAAACTGTGGGCCTGGCTACTTTTTAAAAATAAAATATATTCTCAGTCACAAACAACTGTCACCCATGTGATTCCTTTATGGCATTTAACTAACTTAACTACTCTCTCTACTCTAATATGCAACTGGTAACTGGTCTGATTGTATTGATGTGTTAAGCAAGTATGATTATCATAGATTCAAAATTTGAGCAAACCCATCAAATCTGAATCCAAGATTTAATTGGACTCAAAATTTTGATTTGAATCTGAATCTTTCCATTACTAATATTTTAAATTTTGAATTAAATTCAAATTTGAAATTTCAAAGGTTCGCATTGGCTTAGTACTTGATAATATGATCTTATTTACTCTAATTATTGGGATCTATCTATGATCAAAATTTGTTATGAAAGGATAAGATATGTGAGAAACTAAAAGATATTAAATAGTTGACTTTGTTATCCAGCCTAACTTCATCAAACATTTTATTTTAAGATATAGGTCATGCAGGAGGTTTGGTACAAAACAATAAAGGAGGGATGGGATACGCCCCGAACCTCTTGCATATTACCAAAGACAATGTTCAGACTGTACCATCATTCAAACTTAAGTTACAATCATTATTAAAATAAAGTCATCACAGGAATGGTTGTCTCTATGTTATTAACATAGGAATATATTCTCAAGAAAGTAATTTGAATTCAGTTCAGGGTCCTTTGTTAAATAGGACCATTGTTTCTCAACTAGTTATCTGTTATAATAAAATATATTGCAATTTTTTAGATCAATTAATCCAATAAACTTACACGAACCAGTGATTTAAACTCTAACCCTATTACACATATACTCAAAAGTTCCTAAAAGAAATGTTGTAACTTCCCCTGATTCGGATGAAGTCCAGTGGAGGGATTCATCTTATGAGTAAACATTTTTTTTTTTTTAGAAAAAGTTGACATTTTTTATTTTGGCACAAGCTTGCCTAGGGAAGCGGCTCATCTTGTAAAATTTACAAATAAAAACCCAACAAAAATACTTGAGTGCATTTTCTGGAAAACCGAAAATATCATCGATGAAGATTCTTGAGAGATTAGTTCTTCAGAAGAAAATGTCAGACGATGGATTTTATTTTTCATAGACAAGATGATTTAGGCCTAAGTATTGTTCATAAACATGACATGTAGTAATAAAACTTCCACCCCATCGTCAATGGGGTTGTACAGAAAGAGCCCTTGCTATATATAACTTTGAAGTTTATTTTACATCAAAGTATAAAGTAATTCTATAAAATCACTTTAAATAAGTCCTGAGTGTAAATATTTTACTTTTATAGCGTTCTTTTTTAATTTGTCCTCTCGTTTTATAAAACAAAAAATATGTATTCACACTAAAAAGTACTAAAAAATATCTAATTCAATATGTTTAAAAAAATTAATTTCTTGCACAAAAAGTAATAAAAAAAATTAAGATCCATCAATCCCAACTGTCTCCTACTAAATACCACTATTGATGTAAAGTAGTTATCATTCTAAACCAGTGTTTTGGTTGATATTTTAACTGTAGTTTTATGTAATACTAAATTTAAAATATGAAAAAGAGCTTATTTAAAACATTTATGCGGTCAGAAGGCTAGGTGTCAATTTATTTTAAATGAAAATATATTGTAAATTAAAATGAGACGTTGATTCGTTTATCCTTACAATCTTATGTGCTTTAGCTCCCAGACAAACGCTGGTCTGTGCGAGCATTGCAAGAGCGCCCCATAGTGGTGATGTAGACTGTGTTTGTTGGCAGGCAAGCTGTCCTCGCTGTTGGACGAGAAGAAAGCAGCTCGGTTGACTGAAAAGATATTTGAGCTGGCAGAGGAAGGAAAGGTTCCACATCGGCCCGCCCCTAGCAAGAAACGTCAACATGAGCCAATGATGTTGGATGACAATGAAGCCAAGAAGGCCAGGTTGCGGTTTGAGGCAGAGCAGATGGTTTTCTTTCCGTCTGGTAGTCCTAGCCCAGGCCAACTCACTGCAATACAGGTGTGTGTGTTTGTGTGGCATGGGTGGGGCATCACGGGGAGGGGGCTAGAGAACTTTATTATAGTCTTGCTTAGATATTTAAAAGAGTAATTACTCTTACCAGTTGGCATATAACTCAACAACAAACTCATATAGTATGGTTTGCTGGTGACCATGCCTGGTATCATAGCCCGATTCGCTGAGGGTAGAATTTCCCCTAAAATTCTATCTTTCTCACCTCTACCCACTAGCATTATTAAAATAATGTGGGTAGCCCTGATTGATAGGGTAATAAGATAGTAAACAAAAAGTTGCAAGCATCAATAATTTTTCCAGGTTTAACTATCACTGCTGTATCGGTTTTCACATGGTCCATCCTGTCAATCTCATGTTAGACTGAATTACTGGTGATTATAAGATCGAGGTTCAAATTCTAGTCGGGTGTACTCTGGTCTTTTTCTTAAATGGTTTCCCACTCCACACATATGGGAATACATTTTCTCTGAAATTTACCCTCATCTCTATTACACTAGTGTAATTAATACAGATTAATTTTTTTGAAAATGAGTTTTTTTTATCATTTTAAGCAATCACTGATAGACTTTTTTTACATCCATCTTTTAAAATATACTGAGCCTAGTTCCACTAAAGTGTGTAAATATGCTCTGCAGAAAGTTTAGAAACTACAACTTTTCTACCATGATGTGCCATTTTTATTTGTTATATTTCTCTATTCAACTTGTGGCAAGAACTATGGCGACATTACCAAAATGTCATCATTTACACTTTTTTCTTTTTACCAACCCATGTAATGAATTTACTTACAAAGTCAATGGTACTTTATTTAAATGCTCTATTATCAAAATAGCAAAAAATATAAATTTTTACTAAACATTTTTCTCATAAGAGACCAATAAATTACGAGTTGGGATATTTCTGGGGATTTTCAAACAACAAAATTATTTATTTCAAAGTACTTGTCTATATTTTTAGTTTAAAGCTCTCGTTACACTAAGAAAACATTTATAGAAACTTAAAAATATGTTTTAATAACATACTTATATGCCATATTTTTTAATGACAAGATGTCTTTGGGTCTATAGAAGATTCCACAGTTTTTCTTGTTTTATAGTAATGAAAGGAATGCTTTGGTGTTAAATAATTGTAAAATGTAACAATACCGGGTAGGTATTAATTGCTTTTTTACCACTATAGCTTAGTCATGTTTGAAACAAATTGTGTGTTTGTAAGATTAATGTTATTTTAACTCCTTTATTATTAACTGTGGTACATTTAGCTCAGTGTATTTGAGGCATTATGATGACATGCCATCATTTTAATTTATCAACATTAAGTTACTCTTAAATGGACACACATAAACAGTGCCGATTTTTTCTCAAACTGCACATGTTATTGTTAGTGATTTAGACTACTCTCTTTGCTCCCTTTAGTGAAGTCATTTCCTTGTCTTTTCCATTTGTAAAGCACATGTCAGTAAATTTTTACACATCTACATTTGGTCATTTTAAATCACATACTGGTGTTGGTCCCTCCTCAACATCAGTTCGCTAGAGGCTACTTAATTGGATTTTTCATGCTAATTCCATTATGAATATGATAACAGTAAATTGTTTAGTCCATTTAAGCATTAGGCTGTTCATAGTAACTTTGGCATTTTCTAACAAACAAACTTGTTTAAGTAATACACCTCATTTATATTTTATTGCCTAAAAAAGTGATTTGAATTTACATGGGTGGCCAACATAACAAAACATTTGGGATGTGGATGAATACAAAATTTTGCTAATAGTTTATTAAATTATAAATTACCTATGTTAGGTCAAATAAATCTTTGAAATTTCATCTTAAGAACAACAAATTTTGGTTGAAAAATTTCCAAATAAAAAGAAAATTCTTCATAAAATGATTTTATGGGATTTGATAAGTCACAAATAGGGTCTACCTCAATACAAAAATTCACTTAAGAATTTCCTACTTTTATCAAATATATTTAAAAAAATCCCTTGCAAATTCCTTCTCCATGTCAATTATGTTAAATATTTTTTGCATTTTTAGGAAAGGAGTATGGTTAGTTTAATGTATAAAACAAATAAAATTATGGTTAGTAATAACACGTTCTGTAATACAACCCCATGGATAAAAGGAATTCACAAAGGAAATTATAAATATCTAAACTTTCAACGAAATGACCAGTAATAAATATAACAAACTAAATTCATTACATAAATATTTTCATCTTAAGATATAGGATTGTAATCACTACACTATCGGGGAAACTGTGAAGCATTGCATAGTATGGATGGACCCTGAACAGTGAGGGGCTTGAATCCTGGTGGATAGGGTGGTTTGTGGGAGAGAAGTATCGATTAAAGTATAGAGAGATGATCAAGAGTAACTACTATGTGCACCACTAGTACACCGATTGCTTGGATGCCTATATTCCAGTGACTAACAAAAGTGGTTGTTACCTGCACCTGCTGAGTAATTAAAATTGACTCTTAAGTATAAACAAGGTAAAAGGGCAGAGAGGGGGGGGGGGACCTACCAACTGACCGCTGCACTTGACATCAGTCTTCTGAGTCTCACAGCTGCAACATGGACTAGCTCAGGTCGCCTGCATCACATAATTTTCTACTGCTGATGCTGCTGCTTCGAGTCTATGCTCCAGAATTCCGTGTAAATGCTGAATTCTTTGGTGGTCTTACTTATCCCATTCTTTGGTCGGCATACACGTTGTTGTTGGAGCTCCTCCCGCAGCAGACTGAGTCCCAAACCCTACCCTGCTCGCACTTTTGTAGCTGCCTCGTGCAGAAAACAAGGGAAGGTCTTTGAGGACAGCCGGTGGTAAGAAGGGATCTGGACAGGAAGCCCTTTTCCTTACCAATGATTACAAGCATACAAGTCCATTTTATGATACAATAACTGACTGCTCTCGTATCGATGATTGCTGGTCCCTCACCCTCTCAGTTTAACAAGGAGCAAATCTCACGGGTTCTTGTTTTCTTTGGTCTCTGTAGTGTCATAAACTTATAATTATTAAGGTTGTAATTAAAAAAAAAAGTATAGTTGAAGTATTTTAATTTTGGCACATGCCTAAAACTTAATTATTTTAATATTTCTTTTTTTCCAGATAAAAGAGATGATGGCCAATGCTCAGAAGATGATTGAAGAACGTAAGAGGGCTCTTAACGCATTGCGTGCAGATGAGGCACCCCCGGTGCGTGCGGTGACATTCAGGAATAATGATGCAGTGGTGATCAGACCGTCTCTTTTTGGTCCCCCGCCCCCTCCAACCATCCCAATGCTCATCCAACGAGGAGATTCAGACAAAGCCCGCAAGATCGCGGCTCTGCAAGCACAGGTAGCTACGGTGTATTTAATATTTCATTCGACAATTTCTTTAAATATTTCTATTATAATGGCAGAAGGAACAAGAAAGAGGGATATCAACCTCTAACTTCTTCCATTATATTATTCACCCCACATGGTGAAAATAAAATCGAATAGTTCAGTGACAAAAATGTATCAAAGCAATGTAGAAACACTGTGAATTAATTTACAGTAAAGTGATAGGTGACCAACCTGACAGGATCTAGATAGGAAAAAATAAACTTCAATCTTCATTTCTTCACACCTCCATTTTATTATCACTTTTATAGTAATACATGATTTTAAATTTTCAGAAAGTTCTTTTGATGAAAGACAAACAGAAAAATACAGAATTTTTTTTTGCACCTACACATTTGAAAAAGTAAACACTTAATTTGTTAGTTTCCTGGAACATTTTTATATAGCTTTTCAAATGAAAATGTCTCAAATAGTATAAAAGTGAAGCCTAATTCATACTATCCCTATTTTACAAGAAATTAATTTTTTTTAGCAACCAAATGTATAGATTTCTTTTTGCGTATGTCTTGCCTTTCTTTAACAATTTCCATTCTTTTTTTTTAAATTTCTGGTTCAGACCCATTTTAAGAGATTTCTAAGCAGGTTTTACACTTTTCTTTTGAAAGGGTTTCAAAAGAAAAAATCCTAGGTTGAGGGTTGGGTGGTAACAGCTATTTTTCATTAAAAGTTGATCAAGGAAGAGTCTTATCTGACTACTAGAAAAGCTACTAGATTTACTTTCATATATTCATACATTAATTCATGTAATCTGCAGCTGTTACTGTTGATAAATAATTAAATGCCTATAAAATAATACAATGAAATCTCTCTTAACAGACACCTTTGTATAGTGGATTCTTCATTATAAAAGACAGTTAAAATTTCCCTGGCAAAATAAATTGGCTTTGACAGGGAAACAACGTCCCAATAACAGACTTTCTAAATAATGGACGCGGACACTGCTGGAAATGCATATTTATGCATAAAATATGTACAAGCAGTGGAAAAAAATTGAAAACACCAGTCAATATCCAGTGTATTATTGTAGGAATGTCATTAATGCTATTGTCTCATGTGAAGGGGGAGAAGCCCTTCCTTCACCCTCTAGGGAAGGTTTTCAAAATATCCTACATAGTATTAACCATGGTACTTCAAGGTCATACCTCCCTTCTCTTCTGAGCCTTCAGCGGGGGTTGGTCCATCAAGTTAGTCTGCACAAACACACACACACCTTCATTTTATTTATGTATTCTGTGTAGTGTATAATACAATCTGTATAGTAAGCTAGATACATTTATTCACTTGTCATAATAATATCCTGTATACAATACTGCATAATGCAGTAATTAGATTGTTTTAGTTAAAATCTACAGTATATAGGTCCATATTGTATAAACTTTGTCCAAGCACTATGATTTTTTGTTTATTTACAAACAAATTGACACGCTTTTGATCCTGGAAGGTGTCTGATATTATGAGATTTCTTTGTACTAACAATATAGTGAACAGTTATGTTGACTGCAAAAAGAGGTTTGTATTTTCTAAAAAGCTCTTCTTATTAAAATTGGACGGTACTTGCCCAATGGTGACAATGACAGTGTTTGAAATAAGGAATGTTCATTGTTATACCCTCTTCCTTATGTAAACCTATGTGTAAACATGTGTGAAGCATTGACATTCTTTAATCTAAATTTGAATCTTAATAAGATTTGTATTTCATTTTGGGTTTGATAATGTATTGCTAAAATTATTTTATTTGGATTCAAATTTGACTTAAGACATTCTCAATATAAAATTTTAAATTCAGATTTGATTTAGAGTTAGTAAACAAATATTATGATTCACCTTGAGTTTTAAAATCTTGGGTACACACAAGCATAAGTATGTGCCTCAAGCATGAAAATAATGTTTTCAACTAGGCTGAATATTTTCATTTAGCCCATAATTGATTGATGCGTGTTTGCTTCAGATTCAGTCAAAGCTGACGACAGGTGTCCTGAACAACATCCCTCAAATCCGACCCTTTGTGCAAGACAAGCCTGCTCCACTTATCTTGAACAAAGAAGGCCGCACGGTGGACGTTTCAGGGAAGGAGGTGCAACTTTCACACCCCACGCCAACACTCAAAGCCAACATTCGCGCTAAGAAGCGTGAAGAGTTTCGTCAACAGCTACAGGAACAGGTGGTGGACAATCTTGCAGAGACAAAGTTCTTTGATCCACGTTTGGGGGCCAAGTCTGCAGTGCGCGTCAAACGAGCACTTCGCTTTCACGAACCTGGAAAGTTCCAACAGCTGGCTAACAGCATGCGGATGAAAGCACAGCTCGACAAGTTGCAGAATGAGATTTCGCAGATTGCCAAGAAGACGGGCATCTCATCAGCTACCAAGCTGGCTCTCATCGCACCTAAGACACAATCTGCAGAAGAGCAAGTTCCAGATGTAGAATGGTGGGACTCTGTAGTGCTCCGAAGTGAAAGCTACTTTGGCCCCAGCGGGGAATCAAACCTAAAGCCTAGTGCTGTCAGCAACCTTGTAGAGCACCCCACTCAGCTGCGACCTCCAACAGAACCGCTCAAACCTGTGTATATGCCCGTATTTCTCACTCAGAAAGAACGCAAGAAGCTCCGCCGGCAGAACCGGCGAGAGGCATGGAAAGAGGAGCAGGAGAAGATTCGTTTGGGACTGGAGCCACCACCGGAGCCAAAACTTCGAATTTCTAATCTTATGCGTGTCCTGGGAACTGAAGCCATTCAGGACCCCACCAAAATAGAGGCTCATGTGCGAGAACAGATGGCTAAGCGGCAAAAGGCACACGAGGAGGCCAACGCAGCTCGACGGCTCACTGCAGAACAAAAGCGAGACAAGAAGGTGCGTAAACTGACAGAAGACACATCATTGGGGGTCCAGGTCTCTGTTTACCGTATCAAGGAGCTGTCCAATGCAGCTAAGAAGTATAAGGTGGAGACTAATGCACGCCAGCTGTTCATGACAGGCTGCGTTATTTTATTCAAGGATTGCAATGTGGTTGTGGTCGAAGGAGGCATAAAGCAGCACAAAAAATACCGCAAACTGATGCTGTCCCGGATTAAGTGGGAGGAAGACGCGGTGCGGAGTGTGGATGGCCGGGAGGTACCCAACAAATGTGTGCTAGTCTGGGAAGGAAGTATTAAGCAGCGCACCTTTGGCGAGATGAAGTTCAAGGTGTGTCCCACAGAAAAGTTGGCCCGTGAGCACTTTAAGAAGCACTCTGTGGAGCACTATTGGGACCTTGCGTACAGTGGGGCAGTATTTGAGGTCACAGACGACGCTTAGAGTATTCTTGTACCCTTTATTGGTCGGTCTTTTAAATCGGAAATGTCTCCACACACTCGCTTTACAACTAATAATAATGTGATTGCAAAAGGAAATGAAAAAAAATCTAAATATTAGGGCTGGGTCACTGCCAATTGTTGTTAAACTATTATTCTGGGACAAACTGAACAACTAGACATAAGACTATTAATTCACCACCCAACCAAAGTTCAGCTGTATTTTCCATAGACAAATTTGAGCCCTAGATCTATCTTGGAGGACCAATGCTCTACCACCTGAGCCATTCACATTCTTACCCACAGTATAATATACTTCCAACCATTAATACAAATGCTCATCGATGGAATTTTCATCCACTTTAATTTGTAGAAATAAACGATTTAACCCACAGGACAATAGGCAGTGTATCCAAGATGCACATATAGTTTAGTGGGTTATTATTCATGCCAATATTACTATATAAGTTGATTTTGGCAAGTGAAATTTTCTTGGAATTAATGATTTTTTTTTTTGGGCCTTTAAATATTATTTACACTTTAGAGAAATGAAAGTCTAGAGATGTAAATCAACGGCAAGACACTGGGACTTCAGCGCCATTTCTTTACCCTAAGGAATTATCCTTGTTTAACCAACCCTCCCATAATTGGCTGATTGGCATCAGGCCACCCCTTCGTAATATTGTTTATTTAATCACAAATAGCTTAGACTACAATTTAGGGAAATTGTAGTTTTTAAAATTGTCTCATTGTGCTAGTGTAAACCATCATGTGAAATATAATAGAACATAAATAAATGAGTAATTGTTATCTATTCTTATGTTTTACTGTCCCGCACATACACCAAAATAGTTTTAAAATAATATTTTCTTCTGCATGATCCATTGTCATTAAAACTAGACGAAGAACTTCCAGCATGAAATTACTTCACCTATTTTCTTAGAGTTTTTAAACATAACAGTCTTAGAAAAACCTCATTTTACTCTTTATTGTACATACTATTATATGTAGAAGAAGATTCAGGAAAGAGTGATAGAAATACTTACAAAGGGGTGTGTGAATATTTGAAATTTTTAACTGCACTTGGTTGAATATACAAAGGTTGAATACTAACCTCAAATAGTTTTGTTCTTTATCTTTACTCTATTCCTCGCGTGTGTTCTAATGAACATTGTGATAGGTCAATGATCTATCCTTTGAAACACTTGTCAACAAGTGAGCCCTGACAAGAATTAAGGTTTGTGAGAGTTTAGAGAATGGCTAGCCCTAATTTGATCAAGTGAGAAAAGGCAGCATTAACTTTGCTATTAAAGTTGATTACTATTACCACTATTATTAAAGATGTGTGAGAGCTTGAGAAATAGGGAGAAAAGGGTCGAGATATTTTATATCCTACATTCATCTACTTTAGGTAAAGAGGAAGGTTCATAACTTAACTTACCATTTTGTGTATTTATATATCGGGTCGTGGATTTAAAATTATAACTAAACTCACAACTAACTCTTAAACTATATTTCTCTCTCTTCATGCAAAGGTAGGTACATTTCTTCTAAATTCTTTCTCATTTCTACAATTTCTTAGCATTACATCTTACAACTCGTTCAGGTCATATACTTGTGTATTAATTACGCTAATGGTTTTATGGATGAGTAAGGTTATATTTAGAAGAAGTGTACCTGAATTTGCACAGAGGGGGAGTGGATAATCATTTCAGAAAAACCACCCTCAGTACACCTGATCAAGATTTGAACCTCAATCTTCCAGTCATCTGCAGTTTAGTCTACTGCGAGAGTAGCGCCTTAGGTCATACGGCCACTGAAGATGGTCATTTCTACTTAATTATGGAATTAAATGCAGATATATTTGTGCCCACACCTCTCGTGGACCATTTTACCACTCGTGGAGACAGCTCACGTCTGCACTCGTTGACACCATTGATATTAATTAGAGGTTCACAACCCCAGAATTGGGGTAAGGCACAACAAAGCGTTATTAAGGGGTTTTTGCACGGAGAAGGCACTTGAGTATTTATTCAGGGCTTTAACACAAACCCATAGTTGATATGGGTACACAAACATTAAACAGAAACCTCTTCTCTATGCCTGTGAGAGAGTGCAATTAAATATATCAACCAATGAACACCACAACATAGATATAATTATAACTCGCCAAGAAAAAAAACCATGCACATTTTTCTCCTCACGCCTGTGCACATTTAAACACATCACTACTGCCTTGACCAGGTTTGAGCCGACGTACTCTAGATAACTTCATGACGAGAGGGCCACAATGCGCTCGAAGCCAGAACCTCCGAGCTTGTCAAGACTGTGTGCAGCTGTCTGCACAGGAACAAAAGAGTAGAGCTGAGCGCACACATACCAAAAGTCGAGGAAACTCGGCACAGGTTAAACTGGTAGCGAGACTGATGGAAAGCTCCTAGAGGTAGGATTGTCTACTCCTGTTGCTAGGGAACTTGAATGGTGCTCTGATTCACAGGCAGGATTGGCTAAGTTATATGGAACTCAAACTGACTTGCTCAGCTCTGACGTGCAGAATTGATTCAGTGCTAAGTAGCTCAACTCTCTAGGAGGTAAATATCCGTCTATACTATCTTATTGCATTAAGAAGTGTTGGTTCCTTGATTCTCTCCTTGTCCTTCCGCCATACTTAGGTTCATGCATTTGCACTTCCCTACCTTACAATGGTAGTGAATCATTCATTATACGTGCAGTCTTAAATATATTTCATGAAAACATATCCTTTATTAGCTATGCACCATAGTGGAAATGACGAAGGTAAGCTTGCTATCTTTCAGGGTAAATGGAGTGTACACATACAATCAATACATGTATCTTGCCTTCTCAATAATGAAATTAAAACTAAACTAGAAGCATATTGAAATTCTTTATTGTGTCCCTTCAATGGAATGACACCAAGTTACAGACCAGAAACAAGGTCATGGGGTCCAGGGAGTAATGGATGTTATCACTGCAGTTACTTGATGGACATGCTGTGTTCGAATATTTATAGTGAAAAGGTAATCACTTATTGAATCTTACCCCACAAGATCTAACACAGCTAAACAAATGCTACAAGAACTAAACCTCACCCACCTCTGGGGCGTAGTTAGCTAATGCGCTAGTTTTGTGTTGAGCTAGACTGTCAAGGATCGGGAGATCGAGGTTTGAATGTTGGTTGGGTGAACTGGGGTTGGTCTTTCCTTAGTGGTTTTCCACTCTCCCTCCACGCAAATGTGGGTTCACTTCCTCTATATTCAACCTTCCCAATTCCTAACCCATTAGCATAGTTAGTACTTAAGCGTGTAACCCAAATGGGTAGTAAGACAGGGTGCTAAGTTAAAAAATAAATAATTTGAAACAACCTAATTTTATAAAACCTTAACTTGACTGGACCTAACCTTGCTAGACTAGGGGATGACATGTGGGAAACCACTCTCAATATATGAGGCCGAGATTAAAATCTTGACCACCCTGTCAGTGGCAATTGTCTATTTATTGCAAGATCAATGCCTTGGATCAGGACAGACAAACTCATTTCAGAGTGTGTTTCCATTATTTTCAGAAAAAATCGATCTTGTGATCATATAAAATGTAGCAAAATGCAATCTTGGATTCATTCATAATAAATTATTGTAAATATATTTTCAAAGATAGAAAACATAAAAGTTGAAAATGTTTCAGTAAACTTATTTAGGCGATGCTTATGAAATTGGTAAATGTAAGAAAGTTTTAGAAATTAAATGTTATTTACGACAGTACTTCAGAACAGGCATCCTTAATGATTTTGTAACTATGCTATACTTGGACCAATAATAAATATGTAGGAAATTTAAAAACAGTTTTTATTTACATATTTCATGGGGGGGGGGG
>CABEEJ010000057.1:201109-302351 GCA_901482245.1 Timema douglasi
GGGGGGGGGGGGGGGGAAAGATGGCAGGAAACATGTCACTTTAGACACGCAGTCCATTAGTTCTATAGCCCTGCCTTAAATAATGTTGACAACAGTGCGAATGCATGCTGTGCATATTAATTTATTAACCTACTTTGGTGGCCTCATGATCTAGGACGTCACACTCGTGTTAAACTAGACTGCCGAGGACAGGGAGATCGGTGTTCAAATCCTGATTGAGTGTACTCAGGGGTATTTAAAAAAAAAAGTTTTTCACTCTCCCTGCATGCAAATGTGGGTACACTTTCTCTACATCTAACCTTCCTCATCCCTAACTCGTGAGAGTAATTATTACATATACATATAGCTTAAACAGATAAGATGTGGTGCTAAAAAATATGTTAGTACATGGAAATTCTCTTCAAATGATTAACAAACCACTTGTACCCTCTCTCTCCACTTTCAATTACTAATCTTTAGATGATAAGTTTCGCCCAACCATCATAACAAGAGGTTGTGGAATTGCTTCTGAAGCTCAAGACACTTAACAAACCAAAACTTGAACCATAGGTTGTAAGTCTACTTCTTAAGCTCAATATACTTGACAAACCAGACCGATCAACAGAGAAAGGGTCTATTTATGAAGCTCAACACACTCGACCAACCAGGACTCAAACCAGAAGTTGTAAATTTGCTTTAAAAGCCCAACACACTGGATTGTAGTTGGTTGGCTAATGCTGGGATCACGATCAACTTAACTTTAACTTAATGTAGCATTCATTTAAGGTTCATTTAACTTAAGAAAACATATGTGTGATCATGATTCAAGTAACTTAACATAACTCGAGCCAAACATCTGCATTCTAGAGTAGATATGTATTTTGATCTGTGATTTGTACTATTTTATTTGTAAAGTATTTATGATCTGTGAATGTTTACTGTTTTCTATATATATATATTGATCCCATCATAATTGGTTGATAAGCCCTACTGGAACAAAATAGTTCCAATAAAAAGTCTAAACTATAATTCGAACACAAATTTGTAGGTCAACCTGGTTAGGGGTAAATAGCGCTTTAGTATTTTTCTCTAGCAGTACAGAATCTTGAACTATTGGTAAACTAATCAAATGTATTTAAAATATGCTTTAATATTGTTTAATAGCACTTTAAGAAGACAAAATGGAGGAAGGAAAATACGAAAACAGTCAATAAAATGCAATTTTTTTTTTGTAAGTTGTCTTATTTTACAAGGTTGTATTGATGTTCAATACAAAGTAATAAATAAAGGCAGACACTTAACTACACATTAGATATGTGCATCTCTTAAAGCTACAAATAGACTCAACAATAATTATACAAAACTCTGTGCATTATATTATATATATATATATATTATGTATAAGAAATGACGAAGTCAAGTTATATAAAAACAATTAAAACATTATATTCCAATGAAATTATTTATTTTATATTGTTTAAATAGTTTGTTTTCCATGCTAAGGAAGAAGATAAATATATTTTTGTCAACCCATGTGTGATGGAAGAATCGTAACTATTTATGATGAATGATACTTAATGAAGTAATAGAATATGATGTGATAGTTTTTTGTTGGTTTTTTAAAAGAGGGGGAGTGGGGTGCAAGTTGGGATTTTTCACTTTAAGTAAGATTAAATGAAATATAAATTTGTATTTGAGTTATTATGTATAGAAATATTTGTATTACAAACCTAAAAACATCTCAAGTTGAATTTATATAATAGATGCACACATAAACCATAAACACAAACATACATGATTCAAAAGATTTTTTTTGTGAAAAAAAAGTTATAATTACCAACACACATCTGGGTTTTATAATTTTTTAAAAATCAAACGAAAGTAGAGATTAAGAAAAACTATCTTAAAATTGAATAACAATAATTAAACTTTAAAATGTTCATTATAAACTCACAAATGACTAAAACTCGACTCAAACTCAAATGTTTCTAGTACTCACACACTCATACTTCTTAGAGAGAGACTTATTAATAAACTTATAGAAAGCAGAAGTATTGGATGCAAATTGTACACAGTATGTTAAAAGTATCACAGAAAGTTTCTTATGACTAGCTTTGGGTAACATCAACAAAATATATATTTTTATATATATATATTTTATTTGCAACATATTTAAATATACATGGGTCAAGTGACTAGACTATTTGATATATATTAGATAAATTACTTTTTGTTTTGTTAAAAAAGTGTCATATATACAATACAAGAAACTATACAAAATCATTTAATATATACATTAAAATAACTGCCTCATCACTTTCCATCAAATCTTCACATCTCAACTCTAACACGCCTTGAAAAAAACACAAGATTTTTAAATTCATTGTCTCTAGAAATGTTTTATTTAAAATGGAGTGTGTGGCAAAAGTTTTGGGACCGTTATTCTAGGTGGATGTGGTACAAATAATTTTGTATGTCTAAATACATTCTCACATTTTCAGATAGACAACCATTTTTCTATAACTCTTGATATGTTTCATGCAACTATGACAGACTGGTTTTTAAATAGTGACCTTAATAATGTATACATGTATTTGTCAACAGTCACTTGGTTGACTTTTGTAAACATAAGATTTGGTCTTCAAAGGTACGCAAGAAGTAAGAGAGTCATAATAGAATTGATTTTTAACAGCTGACATGCTATAACATTCAACCAATCAATTCCCCTAATGTTTTAAAATTAACATTTTATATTGATTCACTGCCGTTTACAATTATTTCTCAAATATGGATTAAAAACCTATATGTGGACATGTGAGTCAAACCTGGGACTTCTGAGTTAGTGGCTACGTCACCTGAGTTTAGCAGGTTTTTTTCTATGCTCGGGGTCATTCATCACTCAGTGTGCGGAGCCTATGAGAGGGATCCATTAGTTCTAAAGCCCAATGTTTGATTCCTGTGTTCAGGTGTCATTTTACATCAAATGCATTTAAAATAATCCTGGTTTGTTTATTTAAATTTAATTAATATACCATACTACATACTTTTATAATTCCTATTAATTTTAATTTTGTTCTACAATCTAATAACTGAAAAAGTGTTTTATAATCTGTTTCAAATATGACAATTAAAAAATTGGAGTGGGTATCTAAACAATTTTATGTTTTCAGACAGAAAGTTTTCCAGTTTTTTTACTTTTACCAAGTCTTTAATATATATATATATGTCTCACAAAACTCTGTCAATTATTTAACGAAGTTTGTAAAAGTAGTTGGATATTGATGTGAACCATTAATAAATTCGCAAATCACAGAATTTATTTTATGATTGTCTAGTGTTTGGTTAAGAACTTGTTTGGATGTTTTTTTATTTTTAATAGAGATGGGCCGAAATGACTATTATTTTAGAAAATTGAATTTTTATTTTACCCACAAATCCTGAATCTGAATTTAAAAAATCATGGTCAACATACAAGGTTAAAATTTTTGTATTTGTTTTTGAGTTTTTATAAATATAAAAAGTAATTTTTGTTAGCATCCTTTGTTATAGTGTGTTCATTATAAAATGAATTCATTCAGTTAGTGAAATAATAATCTGGTGTTTGGTTGTTAAGTTTGTCCTATAAATTATATTGGGCAAATTGGCAATAAGCAAAATAGAACTCCAAAATAAATTTTAATCCAAAGCTTGCAAGAATAATTATTTAATATTTTTAAACTCTTGAATCCAATGTATTCTTGAATCTTGACCATCTTTAACGATTTGAGAATTTGAAGGTCCCATCCCTAATTTTTAAGCATCTGATTAAAATTGATAATAGCAAAATTTATCCCAAGTTTCATCATTTTAAAGCGATAATAACACTGAAAAGTAAATAAATAAATAAATTCAAATGTTGTCATGAAAACTGATTCATAGAATTAAAGAAGGCACCAACTAAAATGCAAATAGTTCATTCTAGTTTTATAAATGTGAATTAGTTGGAAAGCCAACTTTTAGTTGATATGAAACCTTCTTGTTATTTAGATGTGATTTGTTCTTTCAAACTTAGTGGCTTCTATAATAATGGTTTTCTTTTGCTAAAACTTTCCTTTGTTAGAGTCATCTTGGTGTTTAGTAACTAATACTTTTCAAAATAAAATAAATTCGTTACAATGTTGTTGCTACATGTCTGGCTTCAAACTGGACAGGCCTCTTTTCTGAATATTAAATAGGTGTCTTCCATCATATTCAAGCCAGACGTGTAACTGATCAGCTTTCGAAGTTGTTGAAGAATCTATATTTTTATTTATACTACATGTTGATTCACATATATATTCTTATAATTGTAAATCCAGTCTATAACGAGAGTGACATCTTAAACGATGTGATTACCGGAGTGATGGCTCATATACAAATTAAGGTATCACTAACTGGACTGAAAATATTTTGAATAATTGTATTAGTGAATTAGTTTACAGACCTAGCTTTGCTCTGTCCAATATATCATATTGTTAAGGGTGTTCAGACAAGCTTAGAATTATTTATAACTTTTTTTTATTCTGATTAACCATTTGTGCAGTCTGGATTACCAAACTTTTGCTGTATAATAAACATTTCTTGGTAGGTACTTTCTCTAAAATTCTCATTGATATGTTAAAATTGCCATAATGTTGATTGAAGTTTTAAAGAAGTATTAGTAAAACTATAGTAAACTAAAAAATACATTAAGATTGTTAAACAAAGAAAATTTAAAGAAAGTCCAATATTGCTTATTTTAGAACTAAAATTTGTTAATCAATAAATTAAAGTCAAAATGCACTTGCACATTTCTAAAATTTTCTTGTAGCTATGGATTAGGCTGACAAACAGGGCCAACTACCTAGAAACTTCTCGAGGAACACATTTGTCCCATATAATTAAGTTTAGATTCTGTTGAAGAACATGCACCCAGAAGACTTTAAAAAACAAAATTTTAGCAAAATATAACTTTTTTTATATTAAAAGAAGCTACTAAGCTGGATAAAAGCAAATACATACAGTACATTATTTTAATTAAGTATATTTTAAAGTTTTATTTTGACTTGAAAATGCTTTTGTAACTCAGGTGAAATACTTTATATATTAATTACAGAGCAAGAGATTTTCATCAATGGTATGGTTATTCTAAAGAAAGTATTTAGTTGATTTTTCAGTAATTTTATAATAATCCAATAATTCATCTGTTGATCAAAAACAAAAACTTCTTCCAACGCTACATACTTTGAGGTGAATATTTTGCCACACTCTATACATTTTTAGGTGTGCGGAATGCCATCTCAGTATCTTACACCAGCTTGCATTCCTTTTGATGTGTGGAGTGCCATCCAAACATATCACAACAACATGTATTCCTCTTGATGCGTGGAGTGCCATTCAAACACATCACACCAGCCTGCATGCCTCTTGATCTGTGGAGTGCCATCACACCAGCCTGTATGTACCTCTTGGTGTATATAGTGCCATCCCAACATATACCACCAACCTGTTTTCCTCTTGATGTGTGGAGTGCCATCCAAACTTATCACAACAACATGTAATCCTCTTGGTGCATGTAGTGCCATCCCAACATATTCCACCAACCTGTTTTCCTTTTGATGTGTAGAATGCCATCCAAACATATCACAACAACATGTATTCCTCTTGGAGCATGTAGTGCCATCCCAACACATCACACCAGCTTGTATTCCTCTTGGTGCATGTAGTGCCATCCCATCACATCTCACCAGCCTGTATATTCCTCTTGGTGCATGTAGTGCCATCCCAACACATCTCACCAGCCTGTATATTCCTCTTGGTGCATGTAGTGACATCCATATTGTCTCTGACAACTTGTAACACTTGTCTGTAACATTCTCAATTTCCAACTGTTGTAAGGCCAGAGCTTGTCAAATTTTCAGCAATAATACATTCCCTTTATTTTAGTAGTCATTTACAAGGCGACGCATATTCTATACTGGATTTGAATCCTATTAGGAGAACTTGAATTATTTTAAGTTACTGGTCCTTGTCCACTATGTTGCATTTTATACTTTGTCTTTTCATACTTCAGTATAAGTGAAAGCTCACAGTTTTTAATATAGTCTACAAGTACAATACTTGGAGCAAACTAGATACAAGTTACTGGTGGTTTTAAAATGTCTGCTCATATACACTGTTTCCGTTGAACTAGCTCATGTGTGAACAATCTCCTTTCCAACCTCCAATAAATGAAAATAGATATATTACTAAAATATTCAACCTAAATAGTACTTTCTTCACTGCCCCCTAATTCCATATTTATGGTGTTCGCTGCACATTATGAAATATTCAGATAATTTCAACGTAAGATATTTAATTTACAAAGTAAAAACACTTCATTTTTAAACTAAATAAATGCAACATTATTTGTAAGTACTCATGTCGGTCGCCACGTATCACAACGGCTGCCCTGATAAATGCGAAACCAAGAACAGTCTATTTAAGGATCCTTTCCTCACGCTTACTTGAACCACACAAACCACATCTGACCTCAAGACTTCCACACCCTCAGTTTTCTCAGAGACACTTTCTTGAGGCGCAACACGGTAGTCCTCAGGTCGGCGTCCCTCCCTTCCTCGTCACTTAGTGTCTCGCCCTCCGAGTGTACCTCCCGGCGTCTTTGACTCGGTGACGGACGAGCCATTGGGTCACTCAACGCTTCCTGCACAGGCGTCTTGTCTCCTCGAGATACAAGTCCCTTTCCTAGACGCTCCAGCGTCGCGGTGCGGAGATTGACCGCCACACGGTGCCTCCGGCCGGTGCTGGGCGTCGCGCGGTCCCGCAGCACGAATCTCCCCAGCGTCTGCCAATGCGCCTGCGTGCTGTAGACGTTCTCGTCATCTGCCAGGAGCCTCTGCTGTCGGCTCCCTCCCCACTCCAATTCCTCCATCAGCACAAACCTCGCGGGGTCCTCCATGCGCCGAGCCTTCACTAGGGCCTGCGCCAACACGTCTTGCGCACTGGAGCTGAGGGGAACCTTCAAGATGGCATATGGGATTTCGGGGGAGACGTTATACACGCAAACGAGGAATGTCTCTGCCTCCTCCCAAGCGCTGGGGGGCCGAACCCCCTCTCCCGAGCGGTCACGGCCCGCCGTGCTCCGGATGGATGACAGCCAGGCGCGGCTACTCGGGTCATCACCCATCCTCTTAAGTAGGAACCTTCCCTCCCCCTGCCATTGCGCCTGCGCCTGGAGGGGTCGCTCCTGTAAGTCCAACACGCGCTGTGTGGCTGGAACGTCGCGGTCCTTCTTCTCCCAGCCGCGCGCCACCTCTTCGACCAGTATGTAGTCCTGAGCCCTTTCCGCGCCAAGACCCGCCTTCTGCAGCGCCTGCAGCACCACCTCTTGCGTCGTGCTCTCCTGAGTGATCTTCAGAATAGTGTACGGCTCGTCGGGGACCACTCCATGAACCATCAGGAAGAACATGCGTCGCTTGAGTGGCACTGTGGAGTCCTTTTTACTGGCCGCCGCTTCCTCACGTCGAGGCCTGAGGGCTGCCACCGTCGCTTTGGCGCGGGAAGCAGCAACGTCTCCATTTTCCGCGGTTGCACCTGCGTCATAGTCGAGACTCTCCTCCTCCGTGCGTGAGTAGACAAAGAGCGTTGCCAAAGGGAGCGGTTGGTTCTGCGAGGACCGCAGTCTCACGTGCCTGTATCCGGGCCTCAGACACTTGAGGGGCATGACGCGCTGGGCCAGAAGGTGGCTTGTACCGGCGTCCAAGACGCTGAACCGCAAGAACGCCAGGTCTCGAAACATCACCTGCAACAATGCCAGTTTGTTGCGTGATGGTTGACTCTCTAAAAACAATGCTACGTCACAGAGCCGAGTTCTGCCTTTTAATAATTTGTTCATGCGACTTCATATACTGCATTAGTAGTGAAAATAATGTCAGTATGCACTAGTTTTTCTTGAAAAATGAATGCTCAGGCGAAATGATTTGATTCATTATAAATTCTAAATAGGATATAATATGACTAGACCAGTTTATAAAGGTATCTGATGATTGCCATTTTATAAAAACTGGTCCAAAATGGTCAGTGATTCTAAGTCAAAAAGATTAAGGAATTAACAGATGTCTTCTATGCAAAAGTCATTATTTTACTTTAAGTTAGGTCAATGATGTTAATATACCAATTCTGAATTTAATAATTTATAATGCTAGGCATATCTGGCGCTGCTACCTATTGATTTTCTACAACACGTTATGGATAGTTAATATCTACTATAAAACTTTTAATGTTCCATGACAAAAAGATAGTCTATGATAATGTTCCGTGCTTAAGACCATATTTGTAATTCAAGCTTATCAAAAGTAATGTGTAATAAATAAACAGTGTGTCATTTAAACAGCAGCTAAGTTTAATTACTTAATGCAGGAATTTAATAAATGATGGTTTGAACTAGCACGACCAAACAAAAGGCAAGGATGAAAACAATCACCTGAAAGAAGAAAGTGTCGTTCCAGATAGGATTCAGCGCGTTCCTCTGGATGACCTTGGTTTTCTGCTTGTTGCAGTCAACGGGGATCCCCACCACCTCCACCTCGACGTACGTGCTGGAGGCCATGTTGCTTTGACACACATATTGTCCTGAGATAACCCCCAGGATGAGGTGAGAGGAGTGAAGACCATCAAACTCCTTGTCCCAGGGGTTGAACCTGCGATACATCATGTGTGTCCGGTCCCACATTACCCTCGGTTTCAACACGTACCCGCACCGCCCGTTCTGCTCGAACATGGCGGCGTTTAGATGTAGCGCAGCATCTTCCGTCTGATAGTTGAGCGCCACCATCTGTGTGCCGAACGCCCAGAAGATGACCGGGTTGAAGTTGGATGAGTCTATGCGCATGCCCGCGGGGTAGGTCCGCACCAGCTGTGTCTCGGTATGAGCAACCAGTGCATGAGGCTGTTTCCGACACAGTTTTTTTGCAGTGTTCTCGTTGAGGGACGAGCACTGGTAGCAAGGGTGATTGGCGTTGGGGCGCTGCTTGCCACCCCCACTGAACGAAGACATGACGTGTTGCTCCGAGGTGCCCGGAGAGGAGCCCTGGGTGGGCGTGGCGGGGGTGCTGGTCACGATGGTGGGGGGCGTGGTTGCTAGACCGGCGACGCTGCACTTCTTGGCCAATGTGACGGCCGTTGTCACAGGACGCTTGCACTTGACTGAGCTATTAGGGCTAATAGTGTTGAGGCCGCGGAACTTGATAGCCTACAATCAATGAAATTAAATTCGTGACTTGTTTTGAAAATAACTTTGGTCTTATATCACGAGAATCAAGATGATAATTAGCATTTTGCCCTGAGAGTTGTACCTATATGTAAACTATACATCAGAAATCGTACTGGGAGAGATGTACCTGTATGTAGACTATACAGCAGAACTCGTACTGGGAGAGATGTACCTGTATGTAGACTATACAGCAGAACTCGTACTGGGAGATGTACCTGTATGTAGACTATACAGCAGAACTCGTACTGGGAGATGTACCTGTATGTAAACTATACATCAGAACTCGTACTGGGAGATGTACCTGTATGTAGACTATACAGTAATACTCTCACTGGAAGATATAACGTCCTTTTATCCTGTATTGTAGTAAGTTTACCTTTTATTATTTCACCATGGCGTAGCTTATAATATAGGGCCATAGTTTAATTCGTCGATGAAAAACTGATTTCAAGGTAAATGTAGTGAACCTGTTTGTAGATGATTGTGATGTACCTGTATGTAGATGATCATGTCCGAGAGCTCTTTGGCTATCTGGCTGCTCTGTTTCTTGGCCTGTTTGTGCTGCAACAGTTCCTCGTCGTTAGGGTTCCAGTCGGTGGTGTCAGACGTGTGGGTGCGACTGGTGGCCCGACTAATGTTGCGGTGGTCAGACCGGAGCATACTCTCGTGGCTGGACACGGAGTCTGTGCGGGGGGGCCTTATAGACTTGGAGTCCTCCGCTCCAGCCGCGTACATCAGCATCTTGTCTGAAACACGGTGGGATCAGGGGGACTTTTAGTGCGAGCTGTTGCCTTAATCTTGTTCTTCATAGACTAGTAATCCCTAACCTTGAACATACGTAGATAAATCAAAGGGTAGTGAGACGTGGTTCACAAAGGAAATGGTCTTTTGGTTAGTAGTGGGAGCTATCCAATCTAACTACTGAGGTGATGGACCACCGGCACACCTGTCCAATCCCCACGATCTGAGGCGTCAGTCTCGCAAAAGACTGGGTTGTTGGTGTCAGAGGATATCAAGATACGAACCTCAGCTGGCTGCACTGGAAGTGGTTTTCCTCACGTGATATATCTTTTTGGTTTTACCATTTTAAATCCAGTCTAACTCAGGTAAATTTACTCTTACGTTATTTACCCTCCCAATCGCCACCACCTAAAATATACCGTTTATAATTCTGGTGTTGAACCTACAAATTAAAAAAAAAAGTACGTTGTATTGAACTGTATGCGTTATATTGAAAATAAACGAATAAGGCTTATTGTATGTATACAATATATCATTCTAAAAAAACAAACCACCAGCCCAGATATTAATAATTTCTGTAATAATTAATAAATTGCTAAGGATTTAACGCGAGGAAAAACAACGCAGGAAATAAGAGTTATTCTACTGTCTACGGACGAGGTTATCTCATTTACTAGTTTGTTTCATTAATCTAAGGTTCTAAGCCTTCAAGCAAAAGAGAGGGAGAGTTATTAATATCTAGCCTAGAACAGGCAAAGCACTTTTGGCCAATTAAAATTGTTTTTGACTAATACGTTGTGAATATAGTAAACCTGAAAAGTGTAAATCATACTAATTTATAAGTATTATACCAAAATACTCCTCAGACCCTCATTTATGTTGAAGGCACTCAACAGCAGAAGTGAATAAGTTAACCAGTAAATTAACTAGATAATATATCACCTGGCCCCACCTAAGGGCAGAAGTGCATAATAATCGGTGTTTAAGTGGGGCAAGGCGATATATCATATAGTTCATTTACTGATAAACTTATTCACCTCTGCTGTCAAGGTCCTTCAACTTAAATGAGGGTCCGAGGAGTATTTTGTTAAAAACTAATAAATTGGCCGTGTAGGGTTGCGCTTTAAGATGAACTAAATATGCCTAGTTTTTTAAATACTATAAAAATAATTAGGCTAAAATAATTCACAATTGATAGGAAAACTCTCAACCATTCCACTGATATTTCACACGCTTACCTTTTGAGCGTGTGAAAGAACAGTGGTCGAATGGGGACGTAGAGTGAATACCGTAAAAATGCTAATTGGGGCGGTATCTACATAGCACCACTACTTTAAAAATATTTTCTTAATACACACAATTCTTCATCCTCAAGTTTTAGTTTTATTAAATTAGTTTATTCTCTATTCTGCCATATAGAATTGATGTTAAACTGTTGCTTTGTGAATGGCTCGTCTACAAACAGACACACCAACTCGTCTAAAGGACAGTTGTACGATATTTAGGGTATGTCTACCACCAAAGGTTATATAAATTGACACCTTATTGATTTTATTTTTAAATTTTGCTTTATTATTTTTGGTTTATATAGTTGAACTCACGTCTTCCGACATTATATTGTAGACAGTCCCTTTTGAGGCAAGAAATAAATCCAATGCATCTTATGACAGGAGGGTGATTGTAGATGAGCTATAGGTAAAACAAAACCATTTTAATGCTCCTTATTAGACCTATACTAACTTAACCTAACCTCAAAATTGACTTGTGAAGGATTATTTTGTTTCAACAGTCTGGGCTATGTTATAATAAACTTAAATTCGCGTTTGAAAGGTGTGCGCATTCTCCTGTTTAATTTAGTTTGTAATATCATCCGTTCATGCGCACAAGTATAGTCCCTTAAATTAATATACCATCGTTCTCCTCATCGTCGTCATCATCATCGTCCTCATAGTCGCTGTAGTCGTCGTTGGCGGAGCCCCCGCTGGTGTTGGAGATGATGGAACTAGCGCGGCCGGAGGAGGGTTGCTTGTAGACCCCGACCCCACGAAGGGGCGTGTGAGAGGAACTGCCATGGCGGCACGGGGGGATGTCCGCAGTCAGTTTCTTATTTTTGATGAGGATCCGGTGCCTCAGTTGGGCCGGAGAGGGTAGTTGGGCGTCCTCACAGAAGTCCGCCTCGAACAGGAACTTGGTCACCAGTTTCTCGCCAAACACGGACTAAAAATGAATATGAAACGCATTAGGAAGTTAGTTGGAAGGTAGGGCCCGGCTTGATGAAGCTACACTGGTTTTCGTCTATCAGAGTTGACAGGACAACCCATATTGCTACAAGTTACTACAAGTTACATATTGTTACAAGGATTATGTAAAAACTTCTCAATAGGAGCTGTCAATAATTTTTTGGCATATTGTAGCAATTTACAGTTGAGAAAAAACCTAATTTCGTTGCAGGTGTTGTGAATTTTATGATTCTATTAAATTACAGACTTAGGCATTGAGGAGGAATATAAAAAATACATTATTAATAATGATTTCAGGGTGAGGGTTTAAATCCTAAACACCTCCCCTCTGCATAGACCTGTCCTTAGTGAAACATTATATTAATTGTACACCTTATAGCGTTCTATAAGCTTACTCAGCTCTGTGGTAGTTTGGATCAACCCTTTATTATAAATCTTGAATAACTCATACTATACTCGATATTGCTCTCTTTTTCTTTAAGGCGGATTCCTATTAAACACCGAAATTCTATTAAAATATTCAATAAAGATATGCAAGAGCTCTCAGCCATCGATGATTACAGTAATAACTGACCTGGAATACAAGAGTATATGCCATTTTATCCTGCCACTGCACAAAGCAGTGGTTGTGATGGATAGGATGATGGGGTAAGGTGAGGTGATTGCAGTACCAACAGACCTGGAAGATATGTGCCATCCTGGCCTGCTGCTGTACAGAGCAGTGGTTCTGATGGACAGGGTGAGGGGACTAAAGTACCAACAGACCTGGAAGATATGTGCCATCCTGGCCTGCTGCTGTACAGAGCAGTGGTTCTGATGGACAGGATGATGGGGTAGGGTGAGGTGACTGCAGTACCAACATACCTGGAAGATATGTGCCATCCTGGCCTGCTGCTGTACAGAGCAGTGGTTCTGATGGACAGGGTGAGGGGACTAAAGTACCAACAGACCTGGAAGATATGTGCCATCCTGGCCTGCTGCTGTACAGAGCAGTGGTTCTGATGGACAGGGTGAGGGGACTAAAGTACCAACAGACCTGGAAGATATGTGCCATCCTGGCCTGCTGCTGTACAGAGCAGTGGTTCTGATGGACAGGGTGAGGGGACTAAAGTACCAACAGACCTGGAAGATATGTGCCATCCTGGCCTGCTGCTGTACAGAGCAGTGGTTCTGATGGACAGGGTGAGGGGACTAAAGTACCAACAGACCTGGAAGATATGTGCCATCCTGGCCTGCTGCTGTACAGAGCAGTGGTTCTGATGGACAGGGTGAGGGGACTAAAGTACCAACAGACCTGGAAGATATGTGCCATCCTGGCCTGCTGCTGTACAGAGCAGTGGTTCTGATGGACAGGGTGAGGGGACTAAAGTACCAACAGACCTGGAAGATATGTGCCATCCTGGCCTGCTGCTGTACAGAGCAGTGGTTCTGATGGACAGGGTGAGGGGACTAAAGTACCAACAGACCTGGAAGATATGTGCCATCCTGGCCTGCTGCTGTACAGAGCAGTGGTTCTGATGGACAGGGTGAGGGGACTAAAGTACCAACAGACCTGGAAGATATGTGCCATCCTGGCCTGCTGCTCTACAGCGCAGTGGTTCTGATAGACAGGGTGAGGGGACTAAAGTACCAACAGACCTGGAAGATATGTGCCATCCTGGCCTGTTGCTGTACAGAGCAGTGGTTCTCGATGGACAAGATGACGGGGTAGGGTGATGTAACAAAGGCGCTACGGTTGATGGCCTCCACCACGGACCGGAAAGGGATCTTGGTGGTGAAGGTGAGCCCGTGGTAGATGAGAGGGGACCCATCGTCTCCATCCCAGCAGTCCAACTCTACGCACCGGCAGCCTGTTAGCAGCACCTGCAACATCATAACACATCACTCTTGGATAAGGCGGGCTCGAAACCTGTCAGTCTGAATTGCCCTTTAGAAAGGCATAGATCTGAACGCATACATCATTAAGAGATGGTAACATTTCTTATTCAGACACCTTAGCTTTGTTAGTAGTGCGTCAGTCTACTGTGATAATGGTCTCTGATTCGATTCTTGACATTGGTAGACAACTTAACATTGGTGAATTTACGGCTTTCTCTTTCATGACACTGCGATGATTTAATAGTAGTGGGAGGGTGTCGTCTTTGTTACATAAATAAGTTAGCGTTTAGGCGATGTTCTGATATAATCAGTTTATTCATAAAGTAATAAAAAAACCAATTAAAATAAAGTTTTTTCCATAGCTACCTGACTGTACAGCTCAACGGAAGACTCCCCCTTGAGCTGGTGCCCGGTGAGGTACGTGTTGTGTGAAGACGCGATGTAGTAGTGGGAGAGGGGATGGTCCATCTCGGATTCATCAGGGCCCATCCTCTCGCTGGTGAAGGCGTAGTTGTCCTTGTCCATGAGATACCGGGAGAACCCCTCGAAGGATAGGCAGCTCTGGAGCCTCAGCAGAGGGTCTGGTTCATGCCTCTGTGATAAGCACAGGAGAGAACTGAGATACTCAGAGGAAGACAGGCACATTTACATCGTAATTAACTCACACTCTGGCGAGAAAAGTTCACAACTCAAAAAATGTAGATTTAAGGAAAAGGAAAAAAACTAAAAATATAATAAGTTTGATCGAAATGGCGAACAGTTACTTAACAATAGAGACATATTTCTTTGGTAAGAAAGTAAATTCTACTTTTATAAAATATTATATTGATGTTTTGATTATTTATTGTTTATAATGGTGAAGCCACAATTTAAAAACTTTTAATTGAGCCAGTTTTCTTGCGTAACTTAATTTATTGGTTTTTTTTATTTGTGACTCATTTTAGTTAGTTTATTTTCTCATTTGAGAAATTTAACTTTGATTATGTTGAGACTTCACCGTTACAACTCTAAAGTGACAGTTTCCATGGTGAAATTAATGCTAAATCGTATCAAGAGAAAAGTGACACACCTTCCCTCTGGGGATCCGATTTGTAACTACAGATGTGTCGTTTCTACTGGAGGTGGGTGCCAAATTAGTGCATCCCTGTGGTCTTTATTCAATATCATCAATTTTTTAGTTGTGTCACCTTTCTCACCGGGATGTGAACTAGTCATTAGAGGGGAGCTTTTAGGAGTTCTTGACAAGCGATCAATAAGTCAGTCTTTCGTGTCTTTCGTTGCCATTGAAACTAGGATTACGAAGTAGTAGTGTAGGGACCGCTTATGGGCACCTAGTGTCAAATTGTCATGTCTTTAATGACCGCAGAGACTGGAAATATAAAGTAATAATAGGGGGACCCCTCATTGGTTGCGTCTTTGGTGAGTGGCGTGGATGCTAGGAATTCAAAGCACAATTAACTAAACACTTTAAAGGCACTTCGTCTACATATGCTAAGAGCGAAATGAAGAAAGTAAAGAGAAAAGTTTGATATACTATTACAGTAGTTTACGAAACTTTATCATATTAACATATGAAGAATCCGTGTACAACTTTACATTTTTTAATTCTATACATATACATTTTTTACCTTACTGATATCAAAGTTTACCAACGAACACTAATATCACCAGGAGGTTGTGTATTTGAATCCTGCTCTGAGAAGAAGTTTTAAGGCCATACCTGAATGAGGCTGCGAACCTCCTCCTCCGACCTGAGTTCCATCTGTCGGGTTTCCAGGAACTTGGTGAAGGTGGCCAGAGTGATCATCTGCGACTTGGACGTGTCAACACCCGCGCAGTTCGCCACGATGCTAGCCGCCGCGATAGCGTCAAATATTTTCTTCTTCTGAAGGTTAGCGGAACTCTTGTACTCGAATAGGTCCAGGGAGCTGTTTCTGGTCAACAGACCTGAAGGAATACAGGGAAACATGTGCGTGGATAATATGCTCAGTCAGCCAGAATATACCCGATATAGCCATCCACGGTCATTTTTAAATTCTAAATAGTGTTAAACCAAATTAAACGTGGGTTGGGAAAGTCAAATTCAAAATGTTCATGAGTTCTGTAGCTCAGAGATCAACAAATAGCAGCTATATATTTCTACTATAGAAGTAATATACCATATTGTCACTTTTAGAAGCTACACTAAACAAGTGCATACATTGACAAAAGTGACAGCTGTGGAGTTCAATCCTTAACATGGACATTATGAGGTAGATATAGTGGATGTTTGAAATATCTGAGAAATGTCAGCAAATTATTGGCTGACTATGGAAGGGCTTCAAATCAGTGATTCTTATTCGGCTACAATTATTTGAAATAATGATGCTAACTTAACATTTTCCCTGCTAGAGCTATATATTAACAATTTGAAAATGGACATGAAATGTGAAACTTGAAAAGAAGCTGACCAATTTGGCTAGACATATGAAGATCCTTTAAAAACGCTTATTAAACAACCAATTTAAAGTCAGTTTTCGTTATAGTGTTTAAATTATTCCAAGAAAAAGGGAGGAGGGTGTTAAAGACCCATTTAATCTCAAGGTAAAAACATCCTCCCCAAATAATGTTTAGATTGGGCGTATAGGCCTACTACTAAAACTTTGCTTAAAATATTTCGAGACTTGTAGTTTTAAAATCTAGGTAATATTATTTTGACTTTATAGAAACGCAGGACTTTTAATTAACATCAAGCTCATTTATTATTTCTATATTACTCCCGGTCATTAAATGACCTTGTATTACAAAGTTAAGCCTTATTTACCGGTGTTAAGAATCCCAACGCTGAAAAACAAAGGGAGATTTGTCATATTGTATTAAAAAAATACCATCATTTAATGACTATCCGACTACGATGCCAAACATTTGTTTTGAAAGTGAGGGGATTGGGAGGTTTTCTTTTTAAGTTTTCTCATCCACTTCAACAGGAGCTGGCAAGGAATTTTCTTACATTAAAATCCTTTTGAAGCTATATAGAATTTGAAAAATAATAATTGGCGAATTAAGTACTAAGAATTTTATAAAATACTAAAAGAGCTACTAGCCTGGAATTGTGTATGAATACAAATATGCATATTAATAATACTTTAGGGGGTGAGTAAGAGGTGTTTAGACCCCCATAGCACCTCTTTAGAAATGTCTTGCTGAGACTGAAGTGTGTGCTTGTTATAAGTTTGATAGCCTAATTTTAAGATACCTATATTTATTTAAAACGCCCCATAATATGACGACGCCCTTGGAAATGTCCGTGTTATCCCAGCAATATTTGCATGTTGGTAACACTGTTAGAAAGGTGTGTGGTTATCACCTATTCTCTGCGGTGGTCTCGTCACGTGCTCTGGAGAGCTCTTGATGCTCCCGTCGTTGAGTGAACTGTCCGACATGCTGCGACATGTGATGGCTTGTTGCTCGAACAGATCACGCAGGTCCTTGCGGGCTCTCAGACTGGCAACACACAACACTCACGTTTGTTAGGCTGAACTGCAATAGGACACTATCCTACCTGAGATTATGTCAAAGAATAATATTATAGTTAATAGTTCAATACAGTTCCAAAATATTAGCGAAGGGTAGTCGCCTTTCACGAGTTTCCAAGAAAACCACAATAACCTTCCAAAAGACAGATCATCTCTTCTATCCACAAAAATACTCACAAGCTATTAACAGCCACAGAAGAAACTCACTATTCATCTTCAGCCACACAGGAACTCTATATACATCATCAGCCCCACAAGAAACCCAGTACACATCATCCGATCCACAAGAAACCCAGTACACATCATCAGCCCCACAAGAAACCCAGTACACATCATCAGCTCCACAAGAAACCCAGTACACATCATCCGATCCACAAGAAACCCAGTACACATCATCAGCTCCACAAGAAACCCAGTATACATCATTATCTCCACAATAAACCCAGTACACATCATAAGCTCCACAATAAACTCAGTACACATCATCAGCTCCACAAGAAACCCAGTACACATCATCAGCTCCACAAGAAACCCAGTACACATCATCAGCTCCACAAGAAACTCAGTATAAATCATCATCTCCACAATAAACTCAGTACACATCATCAGCTCCACAAGAAACTCAGTACACATCATCAGCTCCACAAGAAACTCAGTATACATCATCATCATCTCTAGAAGAAACCCAGTATACATCACCATCTCCAGAAGAAACCCAGTATACATCTTCAGACACACAAGAAACCCACTATACACTCAGTATACATCTTCAGTTCCACAAGAAACTCAGTATACATTATAAGCTCCACAAAAAAAACCACTATACATCTTCAGCCACACAAGAAACCCATTATACACTCAGTATACATCTTCAGCCACACAAGAAACCCATGATACACTCAGTATACATCTTCATCCACACAAGAAACCCATTATACACTCAGTATACATATTCAGCCTCACAATAAACCTAGTATACACTCAGTATACCTAGATCATCAGCCCCACAGGAAACTCAGCATACATCATCAGTTCCACAAGAAACTCACCAATAACCATCATACATACGATAAATTCACCAATGATTATCAGTCACACGATACACTCACCAGCTACCATCAGCCCCACAAGAAACTCACCATTCCCCAACAGCTTCACACGAAACTCACCAGTCACCATCTGTCACACAATAAACTCACCAGTCATTGTAAGTCTCGTTAAAGTTTGATGTTCTGATCAATTTCTGCTTTTTACGTCCGCCCGCAATGAGACAAGTATCCAAACCATCGTCCATCGCGTTGAAAATTACGCCCACGACACTTGTTAAGTGACGCGTGTGAGAATGTGAATGTTTATCCTGAGATCAAGAGACGGGTCCATGACGGAGAAAGAGATGCTTTTATCTGTGCTTCTAGGAGGCCATAAACCCATCGGGTACAAGGTCCTGCCGCGAACATGTGCTCGCTGTTTACAGGTAACATTTGGTTGTTGGCAGCACTGGGGGAACTTGGGGATGGGATGGGGGATGGAGATGCACATTTCATTCAATATTGGGGAATCCCGGAACTGAGGGCACGTAGGAAAAGAGGCTATTCTCATCTAGTCTGGTTTTTCGGGCATACTGAGAAGTATTTCCTTGATTGCCTCCCACTCTCCCCGACGAATATATGGATACATTTCCTCTATATTATACCCTCCTCATTAGTGTAAATATGTGGATAGTTAGGGTGGTATGTTATACATGATTAAAAAATAAATATTGACAGCTAACTTTAAACATCATTTTCGTGTATTAAAATTGGTTTACCCTCTTCGGTGGCCACATGGTCTAAGGCGCTACTATTGCAATATATTAGACTGCCGATGACGGGGAGATCGTGGTTTGTTTTCAGTCGGGTATAATGAGCAGAAATTTCCCTAAATGGTTTCCCACTCACTCACTCTCTCTCTCCACACAAATCCGGGTACACTTCCTTTAAGCTAAACTTTTCTCATCCCTAACCCACTAGCGTAGTTAATACATAAGCGTATAACCCGAATGGGTAGTAAGACGTGGTGCTAAAAACTAAAATATAATGTTTATCTGTTGTAATCATTATAATATTGACATCGATATAGTTTTTGACTGCTAGTTTATTATTTATATCTTTAGCGCTACTTTTCCCGAAATGGTTGATTCTATTAAAATTGAACATAATTTTATAAGACGGAAGTTTTCTTTTGGATTCCGATGGGTCTAGTCTTACTAAATTCAGTCAAAAGGAGTCATTTGGTACAATACATGCAACCTGACTACTACACAGAACGACCGAAATAATTAGTTAGCTCTTCATACTAAAAAAATAAAAAGGTTGAAGATGGTGATTTAGGCTAAGCAAAAGATAACACTGAGTAAAAAATAAATAATTGTTTCTGTCACAGAAGTGAAAATAGGGGGATCTAATAGTGTTTTTTGTGCTGAGTTTGAATCTATTTTTAGAATGTTTCTATCACATAAGAATTTTGAGTAATACCCATTTAAATTTCACAGTGTTACGTTTATAAAAATACAGACATACTAAAGGGTTTCTTTCACCTAAAAGGTAGAAATGTAGGATTTTATGCCGTATTTTGCCTCTAGAACATCCCTCTTAAGGGTCCAACAATAGTCAGCAAGTATTGCCACTTGCCTTGGTAACGCTTTTCCATTCCGGAAACGTCTTGATGAAACCGTTCACCATGTTCATCACTGACTGCTCCAAGATTTTCTAGGAAGAAATCCATGTGCATATCTAATAAATTTATTTTCAAATACATATTACATTCCATGATCTTGTAAGAATTTAATAAATCATCCACTATTTCTTTGTAGTTGTCTGCCTTATGTTTCTCTAGTAAGTTCCGTCAAATATTCTTGAAAGAATCCCACACAGCCTTTTCAACCTGATTCTACTGACAATAGAAATTCTCATCTTTAACCAATTCTCTTATTTTAGGTCCTACAAAGATCCTTTTTCTTATCTCTACATCAGTGATCGTTGGAAATGTTTGTCTTAAGTTTGTAAATCCAAGCCAACTTCGATTCATTGCTTTAACAAAGTTTTTCATAAGAACAAGCTTTATATGGAATGGAGGTAAATACACTTTTTTTCGAATCGACAAGTGGTGTATTGACAACATTCTTATTTTCTGGTGTTAGTAATGTATGCTTTGGCCATTGTTTCTGGGTGTAGTGATTTTGCCGGTCTCTGCTGTCCCCATCACAAAGAAAACAGCAGTACTTCTTGAAACCAAGTTGTAGTCCAAGCAAAAGAGCAATGACTTTAAAGTCACCACAGAGATGCCATTTGTATTCAACATACTAGATTTTTTCCAGAAGGAGTTTCATGCTAACATATGTTTCTTTCATATTGGCAGCATACACTAGTGGCACTGATGGAAACTTATTTCCATTGTGGAGAAGCACAGTTTCAAGCTAGCTTTAGAAGAATCAATAAATAAACGCCACTCCTCTGTTTTGTACTCGTGACCAAGTGCTTCCATAACAGAATAAACACCATTACAAAAAACAAGCCGATCTTCAAGGGAAAATAAATCATTGAAGTCACTATGCCTATCTCTAAAAACACATACTTTTGTTTCTTTGTGGAGGAGATTTCAGCCTTTCAATATGGATCCTAAAAATTCTGCTTGCCTTTTAGAAAGATTCAAATCTCAGACAAAGTCATTGAGATCTCCTTGAGTAAGTAAATGTAGTTTAGAATATGAACAGGAAGCTTCAAATGTGGGATAAAACCTTTCATCATCATCATCATCATCATCATCATCATCATCATCATCATAATTACCATTACCATTACCATGCTATACATTCACCTCTTCTTCTTCTTGTCCATCATAATTAAGTATGACATTTTCTGGAAGCTTTGACACCTGCAATTCTTCACTATGACGCACAGGCCTCATGGCAGATGATAAATCAGGGTATTCTTATCCAACTAACTCTCCGAAGAGATCCCCCGAAGGGCTTCCCAGCTACACTGTACCTAGGCTCAGAGGCCCTTACCAGAGCAACCACTGATACCCATTGGAACGGAACTTTTTCACCGGACGTGGACTGAAGTCCACGAGTGTCATTTTGAGTACTCGGGCACCCGATAAAACTAGTACCAGCCCTTCCATGCCAGCCTGCCTTGGGTTACTTGAGGAAAAAAAAACCTCTACTGGGACCGGATGGAGAGAGGAGTTGGCTCCTACTAATGATCACCCAATCACGAGAAAGTCAGGAGCTCAGCCTCCGAACAGTCGTTTCCTCACCCTTCGTTCTTATTCCCCAGAACTTTCTCTTTGTCCCCCAGTCTTTGCTGCCGCCCTCTCAGCACTATTCTTGAGACCGATTGCCCGGAGTTGCCCAACGGAGACCTCAAAGAGGTGCCCTGACCAGCTATCACCACCATACGGGTAGGCACTACCAACTGCTTAGTGCATGTCGAGGAGCCTCGCTCCTCACACACAGAAGACCTTATCGGGGTCTTAGCTATGCCGGACTCCAGCGTCCGTCACATTTCCCAGGAGCCGCCTCATGGAGGCGCCCCGACACGATTCTTAGAGATGTCAGTACCGGAAGGTGGCAAAGACAGTCTAGTGCTAGTTTATATGAAACGTGCGCGGGCCCAGATCGCGTCCCGACCCCGTACGTCGGGCCGGTTCCTTACGACTGAGCACCGTGACCCCCGGTAAATCAGGGTATGTCACGGTGTGTTTTGATTTAGAATTGATGCCTGAAATGTTTATGAGACAAAAGTAATAACCTGTCGAGTGATCTTTTGGTTCCCGCCAAATCATCAGACCATAAAAATTCATGTACCGACAATCCTTCGACCAACTCGTGAGTAGTCTGACACAAGTGACACAATAAAAATGAGGGGCCCAATTGTTTTTATCTTTGTTACCAATATTGCAGCCAAAATAAAGCTTATAGCGCTTCTTAATGAGCTGAGTAAAACTAGGTTTGCTATTTTTAAATGTTACCTCACCACAAATGTAGCAAAAAGAGTCCGGATGGTTAACACAATTTCTAGGCATTGTACCACTTAGTGTTCTAAACACTATAAAATACATACTAAGCTACATAAACACTATGAAAATATATACACTGAATTACATTAATCGCAACTTATTACAACGAAACATACAGCATTAGATGTTCATAGAACGAACTCTGACCACCAACTGGCCAGAAATGCTGACTGAGACAGTAAGCAAAAAAACATCTGATTCATCATGTCCAAAGTATGTCATATGTCACATTACTCATTAGCACGGCCTTAAACAGCATAAGGTTGAAAAGAAGAGAGGCTTGAAGGTTTTTTCCAAAGCAGGGAGTCTGTTATGCCAACTTAACTGTAATTGCTAGCCACTTCACCCACTTCACTGGAGAGAGAGTTTACTTATACACTGTATAATCTTAAAGAGGGCGTAACTTTAAAAATATGGGTGATAGAACAATTCTGAGACCCATTTTGAAATCATCGGGAAAAAATATGCATATATCACCCTTGAGTTGCCTTGGGACAAAATCTTTGTTGACCAGTGTAATTTAATATATTTCAAGGTAAAAATTATTTTCATACCTCAATGAAAGATTTTGACTTTGTAATCGAGTTTAAATCCATTTTTAAGTTTAAAAATCGTGGCTCCAGTTGCGCAATATAACTTTTAGAATGTATTTCTTTTAGCTTAAATTTTAAATAAAAAAAAAATTGCTTCTGCTAAATTATTAAAAAATTAATTCTTATTTGAAGTGAATAGAACGTGAGAGATTTGTTGCTAGACCCGTGTTGCATTGCGTCAGTTGCTGTCAGCGAGTCTGATTCTGGCTGCCTGCTTGTTATTAGAAAGTGCACACAGTCACCATGGCAGGAATACCAACTAATTTATCAAAGGAACTAGTTCATTTAGCGCACTCGTCTTCACTGAAATTAACTGGTTTATTTACCAGAACGTTGCTCAGTGACGAACTGAGAAATTTACATTAGGAGAAGGGGTGAGGCGTATAATGTGACAAAGTAATTAGTTCGTAACCTTTAGCAAATTTTGAACAATAGAAGAAATTCTAATATAAAAAAACAGTAAAGCTTTTTAATACAAAGTTGTAAACCTAGTTTTAAAATCTTTCTAACACATTCGATATATCTTCTAGACTCTTTATTATTTTTGTACTTACAATATATATTGATTTTAATTTTTGGTAACCTGCTTCAGTGACCACATAGTTTAAGGCGTCACCATCGCAATAGACTAGACTGCCAGTAACAAGGGAAATTGAGGTTCGAATCCCGAATGGGTGTACTGAGGATGGTTTTTCAATGGTTTTCACTCTGCCTCTACGCAAATTCGGGCACACTTCCTCTACATTTAACCTTCCTCTTCCCTAACTCACTAGCGTAATTAGTACATAATATGTGTAAAGTCTGAACAAGTAGTAAAACGCGATTCTAATATTTTTTGTTGTTATTTTGAAGGGGAAGAGGGTTGCTCATAAGCCCCCTCTCTCCTTTAATTTCCACTGGCTTGGTTCTAGAAAGATAGGATGAAAAGTCTTAGAATCGTTTTCAAAGAACTACACTAAAAATAAAGTTTGAGCACAATTGATATTGCATGTCTCTGAATGACACATTTCCAGGGCAGCCACCACAAATAATAATTTATCAAGTATCTATTGTTAGTGCATTTATTACTGAATACCCCTCTTTATTTTTAGGTACGTTTGAAAATGTGTATGTAACGGCCTGTTTCAGTGCCGAATAGGCATTTTCATTATTTCTTGAGATCATAGCTTATTATCTGAAACGTGTAGCGATTTACTTGGACAATGATTCCCAGATTACATCTTAACCGATTCCTATAATTTTAAAACAAAAATGAAAGATTATATGGATTTGGTATGTGCACCAACATTTAAAATTTTAAAAATATTCAACAGGGAAGCCACAATTTCAGAACACGACTATTGATTTCAACAAACATTTCTTGAGTTCTACCAAATCAATTTTAATTTTCTTTTTTAAAAATAAAAACATTTATAAATCGGGAATTTGAATATCTAAATTTACACATTTTCAATAACGATAATGTTGAAATTTAAATATAATGTAAGTTAGTTAGTGAATGAGTGTACTGTATAATGAGAGGGTTTCCGAAGTTACGACACGAGTGGTTGTGGTCTCTAAAAAAAAATATTAATAGGTAGATTTGTAAAAAAATTAAAAATCGTTGAACCATCTTAATTTACTCTGGTATTTACTACAAACACTGTGACGTCGACAAACAACAAAGTCCTTTTAAAATTAAATTATAATCAAATTAAACGCTAAACTAGAGCGAGTTCCCTTAAGGGGGCCGGCTATTGGGTCAATTGTTCCAATTGTATTAAAAGCCTTACATTCAGTGACGTAGCTGATGGGGTTGCCCCTTCGACCACTTAAGCCTGTTATTATTTCATTTTGAACATTTACTTATGTTATTTGTGATTTGTTTTTAGTTTGAATAAATAATATTTATTTGCATTTTTCTACAGTATCTCAGATTGAAAATATTCTATAACCTATAGTCTATAAATACCATGGTATGCTTGTTTGAATTAAGTGAACTGTGATATGGCACAATTACAATGTATATTTGCACTGGTTGTATGTGGGGGGGGGGGGGGGNAAGAGAGGGGGGGGGATTTGTACAATAGGGAGGGCTGTGTGGGGTAAGGGAGGATTGCTTTAAGGCCAATAGATGGGGAAAGAAAGACTCTCGTTATTAGAACCCCTCCTCCTCCCCCCTCCCAAGAACCACAACATAATGTCCTGACTACGTCACTGCTTACATATTATCATAGTTAAGAAACATATTAAAGCTAGCTAATTTACCAGGACGTCGCACACTAAATGTCGTAATTTTGGGAGAATAACTAAATGGCTAGAAACATATATCTAGCCTTCCTCTAACAAATATGTCATTTTTAACAACATAACATTCTGAGATAGTTTAACGCTGTTTTATTAATTTTCAAGTTTTAGAACGATCATTTTAATGATAAAAACTGCGATGTGAGGGTATTTCCGTCCAAGTAGCTGGCCGTATGATTGGCCGCACGGATGGTGCACCCGACCAAGGCGACAGGACTCACCTGAAGGATCTGAACAGAGCCACGAAATCTACGAAGTCCAGTTGAGTCTCGTGCGTGATGGAACCGGCCCTGAAGTGCTTGGCTTGCCACACGGACTCCAGACCTGCAGTAGATTTGGCCTTTTCCCTATGAGCACAGACAAGATACACGCTAGAGGCCGTATACTTTCTAAACACAGGACAACATTCAACACTGATTCCGGCATATTAATTAACCACTGACTGCTCTATCGTTGCAGGCTTAAGTCCGCACTAAAGCACTTGTTATTTAATAGCATGTAGCTCACTAATATGCACATATGTGATGACACATCATGAGTGTGGTAGCCGCGTGTGTGAAGAAACCAGTATGTGTCTCATTACCAGCCCACACACACACATATCATCTCAGGTTCCTCACTCCACTCAGCTCATCACACTCAACTACCACTTCCTGTACTACTGGGGGGCACGGCACCTGGCACCTCCCACCATCTCCTGAGTGTCCGGCAACTCGACTGGTCTAGGGGTTTTGGGTTCAATCCTCAAGTAAAGCTGGGCATTTGCTAGTGTAAAATTAGGTATTTTTACTTTCCACTGAGTGATAAATCAGAAGTATGGGGTATGGTTGTTGTATCTGTGCTAGAAAACCCTGAGTACTATTGTATTTCCTCAGATACCCTTAGTACCACACGATAACCTAATAAGACCCTCAGAGAACTTTTGAAGACTTAAAAACTATCTTAAAAGACTCAGAGCACCCAATAGAGACAAAAGTAGAGGGCCCTTTGAAGACCTTTTGACAGCTCTTAGAGACCCTTTGAAAAAGTAAGTTACACTTTGGAAAGAGTCCTAGGTGGACACCTTCAGAGACTCATGGAGACCGTCAAAACCTACATAACCAAATAAAGACCGTCAGACAACTACCAGTGATCTTCAGAGACCTCTGGAATAAATGAACGATCTTATGTAAACATTTTAAGACGCACCTAAAAACATTTTGAATACCTGAGAACGTGGCAAAGATTTATCTGATTACCAAACCCTTCCTTCACCTCTGAAAGATATCTTGTGAATGTGGGGAATGCCAGACCACCGTGGTTCGGATTCCACGTTAAACTGTAGGTCCTCCAGTTCATCTCACAATCACCCTACCATTACACATTAGCGTAAGTGTGTGTAACCCGAACGGGTAGTAAGACGCGGTGCTAATAATAATAATAATAATAATAATAATAATAATAATAATAATAATAATACCTTAGAAAATCATAGATAGGTACCCTAAGATTGCCTGTGTAAACCCTTAAGAGACTATTTGGAAACCTTCAGGGTCTTACAAATACTATCAGTGACCTCTGGAGATTATTTATAACGTTTAGAGACAGGTTGAGACACCAGACGGACACCTTTTAAAGATTTTAAGAGAACACTAGATAGCATCATAAATCATATACATCATTAGGGAGTGGGTAATAAACCTAAATAAAACCTGTTATAGAGACTTATGGTTTCTCAGAAGGCCAACAAAGACACCCTGGAAACCCGAAGCGCCTCTTTGGCAAATACATTTTCAGAAGTTTATTTTTGGATA
The DNA here is from genome assembly GCA_901482245.1 of Timema douglasi. Classification (NCBI taxonomy): domain Eukaryota; kingdom Metazoa; phylum Arthropoda; class Insecta; order Phasmatodea; family Timematidae; genus Timema; species Timema douglasi. Next base: position 228,461 of record CABEEJ010000057.1, read on the forward strand.
GAAAAGGGTGGGTGGTGGGTCATACCTGCGGTGGCTCGGGTTGAAGTTCCCCACTTTCAAATGGCAATAAATGGTTTTAACATTTAATATTATTTTATAGAAGCTTTTATTAAAGTATATTTTTTACCCAAAATTTTATATGTTGGTACTTTGAATTTTAAGAGCTTCCAATACATTAGCTTAAGCATGTAGAAGTAATACAAAAGTACATTAATAATAGTGAACTCAGGTTAGGTAAGAGGAGTGGGGGTAAAAAATGAATCTCCAAAAATATCCCCAATGGTACGGCCCTGTATTTCGGCGTCCTTAAGAAAAATCTGCATACCCTACTTAAAACTCTAATACACCTCCTGGAAAGCTACAGCCCCTTGGAAGTCTGACAGACCTACTGGAAATACATACCTCCTTGTAACTTTGACACAACACCTGGAAAGTTACACCTCCTTGGAAGTCTGACAGACTTACTGGAAAAACATACCTTTTTGTAACTTTGACAGACCTACTGGAAAGACTTACCTCCTTGTAGCTCTGACAGACCTACTGGAAAGACATACCTCCCTGTAACTCTGACAGACCTACTGGAAAGACATACCTCCTTGTAAATCTGACACACCTCCTGGAAAGACATACCTCCTTGTAGCTCTGACAGACCTACTGGAAACACATACCTCCTTGTAGTTCTGACAGACCTACTGGAAACACATACCTCCTTGTAGTTCTGACAGACCTACTGAAAATACATACCTCCTTGTAACTCTGACAGACCTACTGGAAAGACATACCTCCTTGTAGCTCTGACAGACCTACTGGAAAGACATACCTCCTTGTAACTCTGACAGACCTACTGAAAATACATACCTCCTTGTAACTCTGACAGACCTACTGGAAAGACATACCTCCTTGTAACTCTGACATAACTACTGGAAAGACATACCTCCTTGTAGCTCTGACAGACCTACTGGAAAGACATACCTCCTTGTAACTCTGACACACCTCCTGGAAAAGACATACCTCCTTGTAGCTTTGACAGACCTACTGGAAACACATACCTCCTTGTAGCTCTGACAGACCTACTGCAAAGACTTACCTCCTTGTAACTCTGACAGACCTACTGGAAAGACTTACCTCCTTGTAACTCTGACAGACCTACTGGAAATACATACCTCCTTGTAACTGTGACAGACCTACTGGAAAGACATACCTCCTTATAGCTCTGACAAACCTACTGGAAAGACATACCCCGTTGTAATTATGACAAAACTCCTTGGAACTCTTACACACTTCCTGGAAATATACTTCTCCTGAGAACTTTTACACACCTCCTTGACGTGAACACATGGCTCAAAATGGTATCCAACTATGTCAAGGTATATCAACGTAGATTGACTACAATACAAATTTTTTTTCCGGGTTAAAAATTTGAACTCTCTGAATGAGTGGCCTGCCCTGAACCCTTTGATGTGGGTAAGTGGTCCCGTATGAGTTTAAGTAGTCGAAACTGAGGGGCATGGAGTACTGACCTGTACGGACTGCCTGTGAGCCGGTCAAGGTTGTCGTTGGAACCCTGTGGGCTGTGGGCCACAATGGGGCGCACCTCCATCTCACTGGATATGGACCTGGAGCGTGGAGTGGTGATGGTGCTCGGCCCCGCGGAGGGACTGGGCCCAGAGGAGCCCGCGGGGCGGCGCACATAGCTTGACCCACCTCCGGGACTGATACTGACTTCCGGACCTTCATGTGGCCTCAGCCCTAGTTCCTGCGACACATACACCTTCACTCAGCTTATTATCTCTGGCAGGAGAGCTGACATGCATGCTTCTAGTCTAATCAGCACGAGAATAGAATCTGGTAGCATTGCTCTATCACTCAGCTAGACACAGCTAGGGCCACCCAGAGAGGGGTGAATATGGGGTGGTTTGCCCTAGTTCCTTGGTGGGGGAGGGGGGGTGAACTCCACTCATCCATACATTTCTCTTTTCAGTATTAAGTCATGCTGCAGCCTTAACACACATTCATTAAATATAATACAGTTTTTACACATATTTTACCAACTAGGGTCACCCCAAGGGATGTGAAATCAGTGTGGCCACACAGGGCCCCCTTGATATTGGGGACCCCACTCCTGCTTAGGTGAGAGAAGATAAAAACAAGTTGGGGTGAGAAATTTTTGGTTGCGTGCTCTTATAGTAGTTTCCCTGTATATCTGATCTAGCAAAGATGGTCAGATTGTAAAAAATATATATATATATATATATAATATGTGGTTTGATTTATTGACAAAGTGAAGCGAATTCTCCATTATAACTCAATCGATTTGCATTTTTCTGTCCGTCTGTGATGGAGATGTATCAGGATAACTTTTGAACGCAGTAGCCGATTTAGTTCACACTTGGCACAGTTGTTATGTGTACCTTTATACATATCAATTTTATTGGGGAAGAAAATTAAACTGAAGGTTTGGGAAAAAATCAACCCTTATATGTATAAACACACTTCTTTTTGCATTAATTATTACAATGTATTTACCTTTTAGGGCATTTACTGATACCTTTTACGGCTGAAAATTGGTGTATAGGTTCAAACTTTTGTAATCCAATTAAAAAAATAAATTTTTTAGTAATTTTTGGGGGGTAGAGTGAGGCAGAATACTGGAGGCCCACACAAACGAGGTTTTTCCAGGACCCTACGTCTGGTAAGAGCGGCCCTGTTACCAACTCAGTTATTCTAAATGTTTCATAATAGAAGGGCGTTTTTATCTTTTTATCATGTACACGTACACAGTTTAAATAATATGTTAGCAAAAATAAAGCACATACCTCAAGATAACTATTTTGTGTGAAGAAGACCCCTCAAAATACCTGACTGAGCAAGCTATTTAACCTCACCTCCACTCTTCCCATCATTAATTTTTGCTAGAACTGACAATGCAATGTATGGTTCTCCAGAAACAAAATGGAGTGTTAGCAAGGTCGTAATTTCGTTTGGTTTGAGTTATTAATTGGTTTTACTATTGGTGTTGTCCTTGTGCCTTAATTTAATGGTGTATTAGTTGAAAAGTTAAGTTGTTTTTAGTGAGCACTTTTCTAGGGTAAAAAGGAGCCTAAAGAAAGCTGGTCCCTATGGTTGTACAGTAGGTATTTGCGTGGCTACACAGTCTTGAGGGTAGTCTCACATTATTTATTGTTCATATTTTCAAACAGTCCACTTATTTTGATTAATACTGGATACTAGAGTGTTTACCACGTGTGCTTTGTAAAACAAATGATTAATTAATCGTTGCTTAAGCCAACATTTTGTTAGTTTTATTAGCAACACGTCTTACTACCGGTTCATGTTATACGCATATATACTAATTATTCTAGTGAGATAGGGATGAGAAAGGTCGAATTTAAAGAAAGTATATCCACATTTTCGTGGAGTAAGAGTGGAAAACCATTATGTAAAAACCCTTAGCACACCAGACTGGGATTTGAACCCCATCTCCCTGTCATCGGCAGTCTAATCCAACATGAGAGTGAGACCTTAGACCATGCGACTACTGAAGCAGGTTATTATGTTATAATAATAATAATAATAATAATAATAATAATAATAATAATTATTATTATTATTATTAGCACCGCGTCTTACTACCCGTTCTGGTTACACGCACTTACGCTAATGTGTAATGGTAGGGTGATTGTAAGATGGAATGGAGGACAGTTTAACGTGGAATCCGAACCACGGTGGAGGCCTGGCATTCCACACATTCACAAGTTGTGATTAATACACTTCTTGTCAAAGGTGAAGGAAGGGTTTGGCAATAAGGTAAATCTGTGTCGGGACCGAGGATTGAACCTCAGACCCCATTACAGAAGTCCGACACCTTAACCCTAGACCGCCAGGTCACCCGTTATTATGTTAGTTGAACCGTGAGTATAATAGCTTTAACCCATACTCAAATCAATTTTCCACTTTTTAACCGATATTTTTGGTTCTCTTTACTAAAGACAACATTTTCAACTTAAAACATATTTTGTAATAAGTTTATAATGTGTACAGGGGTTTACAACGCCCACAAGTCGGTTACTTTATTTTAGCACCGTGTCTTAACTCCAGTTCGGGTTATACACCCTATTGGCTACCAGAGTGGTGTATTCACTTGGGGAGGAATCAGGTGAGGTACGAATAATTCCCAGTTAAACATTAGTGAGAGTGAGGTTACAAGTTGCATCTACCCACATTACTTAATTGATTGTAAAACAAATAAAAATTAAAGTCAACAGCCGTAAGGGTTTAAAAATATAATATACAAAGGGTTAGAGCTATATTTGTGACCTGGGCCCCTGGTTGTAGCACCCAAGACTCCGGCACGGAAAGCCTTGACATACACTATATGGGCGGCGATACAAGGCAACAACTGACCGACCACATCGTCTGGGTCTCAAAAGTGAGCAACTTTGATGCATTCCTACAAATAACGTGGCAGAACGGCCACGGTGACCAAATTGCATGTATGGCCATGTTTTAACAATGGCTACAACCAATATTTCAATTGGTTTGTAGTAGTTCATGCACTAGGAATATGGCGCGCGCAAGTGGCCAAATAGCTCAAACTTGTCTGGATGAATTAGCATTACAATCGACCCGTGGGGAATTTATGATTTCACCAACAAGCCAAACCCTTAACAAATTACTACCCAGAATAATCAGAAGGTAGGAACCAATGCGCTCAGCAATACCAGACGATACAACGGATGATCGATTACAGTTACGAATTCTAATAACTTTTATCTTCTATCACTGAGGTACTATCAGCGTAATAAAATCAAACTGCACTATTCTGCTTGGTTTTTTTGTTGTATACTTGAAGGAATGTTTTGATAAATGTGCTATTTTGTATCACAGGTGTTTAAGCTCTTATAGAGTATTATTTGACAGTGAAATGTACTGAGACAGACAAATGTAAAAGCTGATAATAAAAACCTTAGTCATGGTTTCTAAGCTTGGGTTGTCAAAATGTTTGTCAGTAGTCTGCTGACATCATCAATTGCCAATGGGAACAGATTGATACATCATTCTCATGCTGATGATGTACCATTGTGAAACGCCAAGTATTACGCTGTTGCTCATTGAACTAATCAACTTTGATAAGGACGCTGATGGGGAAATTTCTTCAAGGAGACTTAGTCGCTACCCCTTGTTGAATTGTATCCTGTGGACTAACTCTGACTCTCTGAGATACTTAGTTCAGTTAATACTTAGAAGAAACACCAAGATCAGCTATCAGAGCCTTTGGCGATGACTGGCAAGGTAACTGACTGAGATGACTTCAAGTTGACGAACATGTGAGCCCCAGTATATTTGTTTTCTAGCCTAGCCTTAGGATACTCAGTCCATTCAAATGTTTTGCTACCGATGTTAATATCAGTCTCCTAAACTACCTCCCCTAGCTTACCATGGTTATATTAATTATATTTCATATTTACAGGCATTATTTCAAAACATATACTCCATCCACCATTTGTTGACCTTTCATAACAAATGTTCTCACACGCTCCAGTGTAGTATTATTTTGATTAAAACTGTCAACACCACCTGCCAGAGATAAACGGGCAGACGTATGAATGCATTAAAGTAGCTTCTGAAACTGTAGACAAAGGCCTAGAAAGTGATGGATGGACTATAGTGGTGCCAACCTTGATCACCTGGATGTTGCTGATGGACTTCTTCTTCTTGAACTTGGCTGAGGGGCCTCGTTTCAGGGAGCCGCCATCCGGGGGTGACATCCCCCCCACGTTCCCAGTTAGGGCCCAATCCCTGCCACCAAACACCTGAAACAGCGGTCAAAGATAGACTCGCGTCATCTGGCGTTAGTCTATAAGGCTCAGGTTTAATATTTCTGAGTGGGGGTTTCCCATCCCCAAATTCCTATTACCATTCCCATTTGGACTAGGCCATTAATTGTGTTAATTTGAACATATAAATAGATTAATCATTCATTTAATCGACATAACCCTGTTGGTGACCTGCTGGTCTAGAGGTAAGGTGTCGGACTTCTGTGCTGGGTGTCCGGAGTTCAATCCTCGGTCCCGGCACAGATTTATCTGATTGCCAAACCCTTTCTTCACCTCTGACAAGACGTGTTTTAATCACAACTTGTGAATTTGTGAAATGCCAGGCCTCCATCGTGGTTCGAATTCCACGTTAAACTGTAGGCCCTCCATTTCATCTCACAATCACCCTACCATTACACATTAGCGTAGGTGTGTACAACCCAAACGGGTAATAAGACGCGGTATTAATATTATTATTATCATTAATACATAGCCCTACTCATGTGCTTCATCTACTGACCCTGATTGCGTCGGCCGTCATTGGGCCGCAAGGACATTCATCGAAGAACAGCTGTAGGTACTGCTCCTTGAGCCAGATCATGCGGCGATCTGTCAGTTGGAGTTGTCTCTTTAGACCTCGTACGACCCAGCACAGGCCCATGTACCACATCCTGACAACACACGACGCACGGGGCTAAGAACCATACACCAACTGAGATATGTAAGTGTGACGCTTTAAATGGCGTCACCTCTACTAAATAAGATACATTGTGAAAATGGCGTAAGGCAATACTGATGGCTCCTGTGCATGACTAACGTACCTCAACAACGGTTAGTTATATCTGTGTTTGGCTATATATATATTATAATTATAATATATATATATATATTATAATTATAAAATATATATATTTTATAATTATAAAATATATATATTTTATAATTATAAAATTATATTAATTTACTATCCCCTTGAGTATAAATTAACCATTTTATTTTATTTTGTTTCAATGTTAGGTTAAATTTCATGGATCAAGTATAGCTTAGAGAAGAAATGTGAATATTTCACCAGTTTTTAATTTTTCATCTCACAGACTGCACCCACATTTTAACACGTTTTAATAGGTGTACCCAGAAATGTATTCGGGAGAAGGGAGGTGGTGGCTTGTGAGGAAGCCCCCCCCCAAAACAGAGTACAGGGATTTAGTTCTAACATTAAATTATCCCTGAAGCAATTTAAATATTTTAAAACATAATTGAGGTTGTAGGCGCTATGAACTTTGTAATACCCCAAAAATATGTTTGCCAAGGTAATGAGAAGGGATACAAAACATTTTTAATAATACTTTTGGGGAGATTGGTGCACCTCCATCCATTGCCACACCACTTTGCTGTAAATATATTTTAATCTTTAATGTGTGGGTCCTCTAACATACTTATATGTTGCAACGTGTGATTGTACTGTACCTGCAAAGGTTAGGCGGACAGAGCAGGAACAGGACTCGGTTGTCACTGAGATTGGACCCGTACACCAGAGCCAGGCAACACTCGGCTGTGGGGAACTTGTCCAGCCCGTACCTGCGGCATGCCGTGGCCAAATCAGGGTCTTTCTCTCTGTCCCTACTTCCCACCACTATCTCCTTGACCGCGGCGAGGTCTAGGTACCCTTCTTCAAGCGTCACCCACGCCGCCTCTCCACCGCCGGCCAACTTGGCGCTCAGTGCCGGGGCCACCGTCTCCTCGGGGTTGGCGGACAGGCAGTAGTCAGGCGAGTTGCCTGCGCCCGTTCGTAGGCCACTCCAGGCCGGGCGCCCCCAGGTGAGAGTCGCGCAGCTGCGTTCCAGACGCACGTAGGCCAGTGCCGTGCGGGACCCACCCTCGGCGTCCCAGTGGACAGCCGTGCTGCCGTGGTGGAGTACCTGCACCAAGATACACATAGAGACCACTCCACGTGGCAGGGAAGTAGACCTACTCACTACCCAGCTATTAGAGTGTGGTTAGGGATGTGAAAAGAGTATCGATACTTTACTAATATAGATATTTTCCTTTCGATACTAGTAATTGTTTACTCGATAATTCTTACCGATACTTTTATTGATATTAGTACTCACATTCTAGTATCGGTTCGGTATCAAAATAAAAAACATTTTGTTATCTTCACTCATGCTAGGATTAAATGTTTACAATAGTTAAAGGAGGGTACAAAATAGTTTTAAAAATATATTACTTATCATATTTTTAATTATTAAATAACTTTCAATTAACTACATTTTCATAGGAATTTTGAAAGCTGGTATTATATAACCTTTTATAACATCCATCATACAATACTATCTATCATATCTTCCAAGTTCCAACACATAGCATAGATGCGATAGACCTAAATATACTATAACATGGTTAAATCATTATAATTTTCAGTGTTTAAATAAATATGAAATACAATTATTATTATTACTATTACTATGCAAAAGTTGCAATTATTGCTTGATAAAAAAACATTTTTCCAGATTAAAATTTCAATACTGGTACTTACTGTTATCGATACTTTTCTTTCAGTACTAGTATGGTATCGATATATTTCTTTCGATACCACATCCCTAAGTGTGGTAACCCCTTGATACCCCAATAAACAAAATATTGACAGCCCCAGTGGGGAGCAAGCACCCCATTTTTAGGGATCCTAGAACTCATTGTGACGTCTTGGTTAACTTACTCTAATTAGGTATTTTAGTAGAGGTCGGTATAACCTCTGCAAACTGATACAAGAGTACCGGTTTTAAAACCCGGTGAGAACAATACATTTATGTCTGTTGACTCGAGCTAGTTACCATTCACTAAGAAGTGCATTGATGAAATGAAGTAATAATCAGCGCCCCACCAAGGGGGATCCTTTTTTGGTGCAAACCTCCTTAAGTATTATTAATTATTTTATCTTTGTATTCTTCCTTAATCACTAGGCTAGTAGCTAATCGGAATATTATAAACTTAATAACTGCTTTAACCCCAATTATGTTTATAAAACACTTTAAACTGATTTAAGAGGGATTCCTTGCCAACTCTAGTTGGGAAAGTTCCCAAAATTCCAAAGAAAGTGATCCCCCTCCCTAAATTTCTGGGTACGCCTAGGAAAGTTGATAATCCCTGATTTAAAGTAAATAAACAAATTTATATTTTGAACCTCATCTTACTACTCGTTCGGGCTGTGTGCACTTAACTGCACAATTTATGGTAGGAATGAGGAAGCTAGAATTGAGTGGAAATTTACCTGAATTTACACAGAGGGAAAAATGGGAAAATATTTGGTAAAATCATCCGCAAAACACCTAAATGGGATTTGAGCCCAAACCTTCCCATCACCATAAAACTGGATCAAGTGAGCTTAACGTTTAGTCCACGTGTTCACTGAAAGGGATATGAAGCATTTTATTCTAAATATAATTTTCATAGTTAGTTTTCGCTATTGTAGGCAATATTTAGATAGGTACCATAATAAATTGCAATAATTAAATTTACAAATAAATTAGTTGTTCTATTTTAATCTATGAATTCATTTGGCGGGTCGAGTAAAGTACGGCTTATTAATATAAATTATAATATTAATCTGTATGTTAATATATTTCAAAACAATAAGTGAAAAACACGTCAAGTGTCCCCAACCGGGATTTAAACCCTTGCCACCCAATATGTTTGTTTTGTTTCTACACACACAACTTGTGGCTCTGACCTGTAGTGTAGTGTATGTTATCCTTGTTTGAACAAATAATTTCTTTCTCTTTCACCACCCCACTTTCAGACCGGCGTTTTCTGCCTCACAGAAGATAATTATTTTTTCACCTATCTAGTGTGTTAAAAGGATTCAAGTACATATTTGTTTTTATTATATTTTAATATTTAGCCCCACGTCTTACTACCCGTTCGGGTTATACGCTTTAAGTACTAATTACTCTAATGGATTAGGAATTGGGAAGGTTGAATTAGAGGAAGTGAACCCGCATTTGCGTGGAGGAAGAGTGGAAAACCATTTAGGGAAAACCACCCCCAGTTCACCCGACCGAGATTCGAACCTCGATCTCCCCGTCCTCAGCGGTCGAGCTCAACACGACAAGCGCGTTAGCCAACTACGCCACCGAGGCGGGTTTGTTTTTATTGCGTGGCAGTTTTTGAGTGGACGAGTAACATAGGTCTTAACCCTGGGAAGTGAGTTCTTGAGAGACAAAGCAGATATATTTCAGTGTCTTAAGAGGGGAAGGGTTTCTTGGAAGTGGTCATTTAAAAAAATCATATTTACTAAATTGGAAATTAATTTGACCCATGAACAATTTATAACGTGCACAATTCCTCTGAGTAATAAATGTTGCTATTTTCTAGATTTAAGTTATTACAAGCGTAAAATACGGTAGCTCGAGAAGGCATTACAAGCGTAGGTGAGAAAGAGTTACAGGTACCAACACGTAATAGTTTTAAATCTTAGATCATTCAGAAGTAGCCTTTGTCTGTCTAACGATCTAACTATATAAGATGAAATCAACACTTAGAAACTCTCCCGTATGATAACCTGAATCTCTTATATCCCGCCTGTGTTCGAGTCCCAGGACTCACCTGAAGCACGTGGTGGTCCATGCCACTGTGAGGGGCAGATATGGGGAAGAAGCTGACTCCATGGTCGTTGCTAAGTGATTGCACCGGCCGGTACATGTCAAGGTCGAGATCGTAGTCGTGATCTTCAGACTCGTCCAGGAGATAGGACCGTTCGATGCTTGAGATGTGAATACTGTAGGACAAGAGGGGACGGTGTTATAGAGTGGCCAACGTTTCACATATGTACACAAGAATGCACTGTATCATCCGTACAAAACAAGTACCTGAGTTGGTCCCTGAGCAACTACCTGAGCTGCTCCTTGAACAAGTACCTGAGCTGCTCCCTGAGCAACTACCTGAGCTGCTCCCTGAGCAACTACCTGAGCTGCTCCCTGAGCAACTACCTGAGCTGCTCCTTGAACAAGTACCTGAGTTGGTCCCTGAGCAACTACCTGAGCTAGCTCCCTGAACAACTACCTGAGCTGCTCCTTGAACAAGTACCTGAGTTGGTCCCTGAGCAACTACCTGAGCTGCTCCTTGAACAAGTACCTGAGCTGCTCCCTGAGCAACTGCCTGAGCTGCTCCTCGAACAAGTACCTGAGTTGGTCCCTGAACAACACCCGAGTTTATCCCTGAACAACTACCTGAGCTGCTCCTCGAACAAGTACCTGAGTTGGTCCCTGAGCAAGGGCTGGTTGCAGTCTCTGCTGCGGCCATGGTAGTGCTGGTGGAAGGAGGCAATGCGGTCCATCACTGCCTGAGTGCGGTATATCTTGTCCATGTTGATGAGGCCACCTGGTCCTATCCTGGTGAAGTAGTGGTCCTCTCCATTGTAATCCGAAATGAACTGGAGACAGGAAACACTTAGCGGGTGATTCATTTGAGGAACGGGATACTCGGGCATAATCGTTCTGGAGTTATATTGGGGGAGGGGCTGGGGAGGGGGGGCAATCGCAGCAGTCTTATTGAATTAAAAGTTATTCACCATTTAGTTTCTTCTATTGTTTCAGGGTGGTTGGGTAGACAGCTCAATGAGCTTGCTGCAAAGTATGTAATTAGCTTCAACAGGGTAAATTATATCAGAAAGTATTTTCAAATGTCGAAACACAATGACAGTATTTTTGTAATCTGTATTTGTAGCTAAAAAAAATAATTAGTGAAGCTGGTACCATTGAAAGAATAGCTTTAGCTTGTAAAAATGGAGGGTGTAAAAAATAATTGCATATGTTTCAATCCGAGCAGCGATACGTTATTATTATTATTATTATTATTATTATTATTATTATTATTATTATTAGCATCGCGTCTTACTACCCGTTCGGGTTGTACCGTGGGATCCGAACCACGGTGGAAGCCTGGCATTTCACACATTCACAGTTTGTGATTAATACACGTCTTGTCACAGGTGAAGTAAAGGTTTGGCAATCAGATAAATCTGTGCCGGGAGCGAGGATCGAACTCCTGACACCCAGAACAGGAGTCTGACACCTTACCCCTAGACCACCAGGTCACCTCACTTCTAACATAGTTGGTGATTTTGTAGCTTAGCAATAAAATATAAGAAGTAAGACAGTGAAGGTACTTAGCAAATTGTCAGATAAATAATAACCTAAATATTTTCAGCAATTTTGTATTTAGGTTGCTGTTGTGTAAAAGTGCGGAGTAGTAGCCTTATAGCATTATTACTCATGTAAAGGTAAACAAAATATACAATTTTATCAACAAAAAGCAATTCTCCGCATTTTGAAACTCGTTTTGTAAGCTGAGTTTCCAAACCTTTCATTATTTAGTGATACTAGTTTGTAACACTCTTAAACTAGCGTAACCTTAATGATGTTTAAATATAGACTTAAATTCTTTACTAACTAACCTAACTTACTTTGATCAGTTAAACATTTGAAAGTATTGTTGCAACAATATTTGAGCCCACACACATAGATCCCTCGTACAATGTTTGAACCCTTTCTATAAAATTAACAAATTTTATTTTTTTAATTTCTCATATATATTTTAAGTTACTCTATTAGTAAAATGCTAATACAGTAAAGTTTAACAATTTTAGCACTAATAGAGTAATAATAGTGATAATAATAAATATTTATATTATTTTCAACTACTTGTTCATGCTCACTTTCATAGCTAAAAAAAAAATTGCATTTCAGTAAGAATTAAGTAGAGTAACTAAAGAAGTGAAGCAAGTTTAGTTCCATGCATTTGAACGCAACAATACTGATAGTTGCATAAACACTAACTATATCCTAAACTACTAGACTAGCTCTATCCTAGACTAAAGTGCAGCAGTTGTACATGCGATGTAGGTACCATACCACCATCCCCCCCACCTCAGACCATCAGGGTTCGATTTCACAAAAGAGGGCCGAGAACACAAGATAATTTGAAAATAAGAAAAATTAGATAAAACTTCATGCAAAACATTTTCTTCCATGAACAGGCATACTTTTGTGCCATCCAGAACCATCAACAAAAATTTGAAAAACAAATTAAGTTGGCTATTATATTATTAAACTACTTAAAATGAAAAGATTTTTTTAAAAAATGAATGAAACATTTCTTTACACAAACAAATTATGAAAAATAGAAATAAAGTAAAGAATAAAATAAAAGTGTTTTGTGCCATATAAAAGTGACTTTGATTTTTCTTTCCAGTGCAACTACATTATGATCCTGCAAACTGTTTTTAATTCCTCAGAAACAGTCTACTATTACAACATACTTATTCTCAAGCATATGCTACAACACAGGAACATATGTAAAAATAGCGGTAAATGCCAAGTATGTGCTTTAGTTTACTATAGTTTCAATTATAAAAAATAAATTAAAGTTTATTATATATTAAAATCTTTTGGTATTGAAATTTTGTCATGATTGTGTTCAGAAAATGATTTATAAATGAGTTTAAACTAAGGATGTCAAACTCTATACCTCGATGCTTTTGTTTCTTATTGGTACATGATTTAAATGTGAGGTTGAGTGCATGTAAAATGATTGAAATTGTAAATGTTAAGAAATTGGAGCCGAAATACAGAAAATCAAGACTAAAATATAAGAATCGAAAACTAGAAAAACAGAAATTTTGACCTCCCTAGTTTAAACTTTTATTATATTTCAATTAGATCACATATAGGTCTACTAGTACTAAGTTGGAAGTTATCATGATGCCATTTATGAACTACCAAAATGTATTCTAAATGCAACGTAAGCGATCATTTGAGTCATACAGTCGTCCAAGGTATCAAGTTATAGCACGATTTGTATAGCATAGCTTTATTCATTTAAGAACCACAAGGTAACGTTTTTACACAACATTGGTAAAAGTGCGAGTCATTCCCCAAATCATATTCGCCCTTTCCCCCGGAAACAGAATCCTTGATACGTATCTATTTGCAAAATAAAATTTCTCAAATTCAACTTGAACATTTTCTTAGAAATATGGCCAAAAAAAACTAAGGTGATGATATACTTCTTTGATCTATCATGCCTCGGTGAGTGTTGCTTCGCGCAGTCTAGAATTTCTAACAGGTTTTGTTTCCAATCTCATTCGTTGAAGAGGTATACCTTATGCGTCTCATTTGAAGATTTAATAAAAATGGGGCAAAATTTTATTTCTCATTCTATGAATTGACTGTCTCATGTTTTTTGACTAATAACATGGTATTATTATTTATTTGCACGCCTTACCACTGTTTTCTAAATTTTTTTTTAGCACCGTGTCTAACTAACCGTTCGGGCTATGAACACATATTAATTACGTCAGTGTGTTAGGGATGAGTAAGGTTACATTTAGATGAAGTGTACGCTCATTTTCGTTGAGTAAGAAGGGAAAACACTTTAAGAAAATAATTTCAGTTTGCCCAAACAGGATTCGAACCCCAAATTTCCTCGTCATCAGCAGAACAGTATAATGTGATAGTGACACCTTAGACCATTCAACCATCGAAGTGGGTTTCTTGCCTATATTAAATGCTCTCACAGCAATGATTCATGTAATCTAACTTTAATAAATACTTTCAAATAATTCTAGCCGAACCAACCTATCCCTACCACCCTTGAACCTACCATATACCATATGGTCACCCATTAAATGATATTGACCCTTACGACAGATCCACCATCACATGATTAGTTCACGTTTCGAATAATGTAGACGTTTAACACAGTTATTCTAGGAGATGACATCATATCGACCAGGCCTGGAAAGACGTGAATTGACATCTACCTCCTCTTCACTACCCCTTTGATCAACCCCACACGCAGCAAGGTACTGAGCAAATGTTTGTGCATTGGCTTTAAAAGAAGCGATTGATGGTAAGTGAAAGCTCACAGCTTACTATTGTAGTACAGCCCAATTAAGCCTAGCATTTTCAGACAATATACAAGGTCTCCGAAACCTGTGTGTAATTATTAGGTTTGGGTATAATAGTATGATCATTAAATACCTTAGAATCAGACAGATAAAAACGTAGCTAAAACTACTTTAATACCTCCATACACATCATTTGATCGGCAGATGTCACTTCTGATATGAGATATTATCACTAGCGATAAAAAATATTATAGTACAGTTTTTCATTGCTAAACGCAAAAGCGTATGTATATTTTAATCCACCTTTCATACCGTGTTCTTAGTGTACATCATGGCAATGAAAGCCATCTAAAATAGTACTATGTTTGATAAAATTATGGTCTCATTCATTAAATTATTTTGCTATTTATTAATAACCAGCTGAAGTACCCGTTCATCGAATGGACCAAAGAATTGAACAACTATCTGATTCTTTTAAACTACTTTATTTTGTGCTTCTTGGTTGATTAAGTTTGATTTGGATGACATTTGTTTTGGGGGGGTTTTGAGGGAACTAAACAAGTCCTCATTGGGAACACGTTTACAATATAATCTTTTATATAGGCCTCTAAGTTAAATGTATGTCGAAATTAAGCTTTATTTTTTCAGTGATAATAAGTTAAAATGAAGAGATGCGATGAGTACTTTAAAACCCCTTACCCCTTTTGAAATAGTTGGTTAAGGTTTTCACAACCTAGCTTTTATGAGTGGCCTATAAGCAACAACCACGTAAAATCTCATCTTACTATCTTAATTAACAGGAAATAGGAGATGAGTTGGCGAGTCAGTGAAGGAATCAGTGAAGGCCTTGTGTACAGAGCTTTATGATGGGTTTATCCTTTGCGATGTGCTTTAAGGTAAAGCCTAATTTACATATTCCCTACACGTATGATGAGTAGGCCATTGTCTGGCCCATCATATATTGACTCCACAATAATAGATATCTCCGTAAAAAAATAAATCAAAGCACTTGCATACGGGTCTCGGGTGAGCAGAAACACAATGCGAGATCGAACCCTCGGGCTTGGGTGGCTTACCACGGGGCGGTGCGAGGTGGCACGTCGGCGGCTGGCACGCCGGCGAGAGGACAGGGGACGCCTCACCTCCAGGCGGGCTTGCTCCCCCGGTGGCGCCAACACCACCAGGCTCGGAGTCGTCGCCAATATCTCTCGAAGCTCGTGCAGGAAGGCGCCGAAGAAGGGGACGACGCGACACTCAGTCATGGCGAGAGCCCGGCACAGAGCCCTCTCGTATTCGGCCGAGAGCAGCGCCGCTGACAAGAAGTCGAGCACTGGCAGGGACTCTTTCTCTGTGATGGACAGCCAGAATGGCTTGAGCTTGTTGGACCTGTCAGGAGAATTATCCAACCGGCTACCGACATCAGCATTCATAACCAACCTTTCAAGTTCGACAACAGAGGTGAGGTAGGACCTTTTACAAAGTGCTACCAAACACCTATGTCGTAAAGCTCCTCCTCCGCTCAAACTTTAAATTTACAGTATACTTTAAATTATTTATTTCCAAAAAAACTATGGTATCTATAATGGTACAAGGATCCACTCAAATTAAACCATAATAATGAATGGTAACGGCTTAGCACTCAAAGCTTGGAAACTTTAACGAAGAAATTAAAAGAACAAATTGTTAGGAATTAATAACAAGTGTGTGCAGAGGGTGGTGGACGGGGGGTATGTATTTAAACATAAAGTGACGTGTATTAGTCGAGGAAATTACTTTATTGTGCTCGGTGGTTCAGTCACGCCTATAGCCACACGTTGTAACCACACTTCAGAGTGGTAACATACCTCCTCTTCCCCAAACTCTCCACAAAAATTGATTGATAAATGTCGTGCATGTGCAGTTCAGAAGTCCAGACAGATCTTGTAGTATCCAGTTTAGTTGGTGGAAACGCTTATAATCCATTACATTAAGAGATTGACAAGTGTGAGTCCAGAGAACATTCCCATACTATAAAAATACTGTTTCTTGTTAAAAGATCTTTCGTATCCAACTGAGAGGAGAGGTTACACTTTATATCAACCTGCCTCACCACTGGGTCACAAACCTAAATATAGAAAATCTACCACAGTCAAAAGAGCATCCTTGATTTGGAACAAATTTTCGGCAGATAATCCAGCTGTCGTTAAGTAACGCAGCCACAGATCCATTGATCCAAGTATCCCGCCGGTGGATCTTGGGTACCGCTCGAGGAACACTTGACTGGTTTGTGGCTCAGAGGCAAGTAGTTTCCGCCGGCCTACAACATTCCATGTCGGCTGGAGGCCGAAAGAAACCCCTGCCCCTGAGCCGGGGACTACGGTGATCTTCTTCAGAGCCTCCTCCAGAGTGTCTTGAAGGGTTCCATCTTCTCGATGCTAAGGGCGCTCTAGTTGCTACAATCATGAGCTACACTCATTGACTCACTTGAGGCCGGCAACGATTTCCATGGCTCCGTTGAAGTTGCCGATGTTCCAACAGGAGAGGGCGACCCTCAGGATGCATGATAGCACTGCCTTCCTGTCCTCGTGTGTGGGCTGGGTGATGATAAGATGGGTCACCCACGAGCTCACCTGCGGTCAGAGATGTCTCTATGGGTACAACCCATCTCTTTGTGGTTGGAGTGATCAACCACTAATATAGACAAACCTGGCTCAATTTGGGTGACTATGACGAATACACCTGCTATCTAAGATAGTCGAACCAGGGTCATACCCAGACATTTATTTTGAAGGAGTTCAACCTGTGGCTTATCTTGTTGCCTCCCAACAGGAGACAGTCGTCTATCTCCTTAATATGAAAATGTATATTTTTGTAATTTTTTAAAGACTAGATACCTCTTTAAGCAACTTACAGCTTTTATTTATCATCTCGATAAATTATTGTGATCAGGAAAATTTTCAACCTTAATTATGGGTAGTTTAGTAATGAATGATTTTAGAGACTATAATGATAAGGTATGTGTTATTGTGTGGTACTATTTATTAAAAAAAAACATAATTGAGATTGTGGGCATTATTAATTTAATTAGAAAAAACAACAACACACAATTAATAATACTTTAAAGAAGTAGGGGATTCCCTAAACCCCCTTCTTTTTAAGCCCAAGCCCACTCGATTTCAACTCACCTCTTTGAACCTTTTGATGAGGCTCCGTACGGAAGGTTTTACCGTTGATGAGGCGGACGCGCCATCGGCCGAGTGCGTGTGGTGGGGTTCCGCCAACCCACCCCCAATAACGTCTCCCCCGCCCCCCAGGTCGAGGGTGACTTGGCGCAAGTAGTCGATGGGCGGAACCTGGTAGAAGAGGTGGTACTCGGCATCTGCGAGGCGCAGCGCTACCTCCTCCGGAAAGTGGAGCAGTTTCTGGAGGGCTTCGAGCTCCTCGGTGTGCGCGACCTGCAGGGGCAGCAGCGACCGCTTCACCAGCTCTGGAACACCCGGTCAGCACGCTTCCAACCACTTCCCACTTCGACCTCCCTCTCTGGCTACTCTAGCACTCAGTAAGTTTCCCATAGTACACTGTTCTGTACTAAATCCTCCCTTCTTCCACAGCTAGCACCAAGATCCAAGAAATGTAAGCATCAGGATTCCTGAACTAGTTCCACAACTCAAGTATCAAGATCTCTGTACTAGTTCCACAACTCAAGCATCAGGATTCCTGAACTAGTTCCACAACTCAAGTATCAAGATCTCTGTACTAGTTCCACAACTCAAACACCAGAGTCCCTGCACTAGTCCCAGCCCTTAAGCATCAGGATTCTTGAACTAATTTTATAACTCAAGCATCAGAATCCCTGAACTAGTTATACATCTCAATCACTAGGATACTTGTAGTAGTTACAAAACTCAAGTATCAAGATCCCTGAACTATTTCCACAACTTAATCATCAAGATCCCTACAATAGTTCTACAACTCAAGCACAGGTATCATTGCACTAGTGCCACAACTCAAGCATCAGAATCCCTGAACTAGTTCTACAATTCAAGCACCAGGATCCTTATAACAGTTCAAAAACTCAAGCATCAGGGTCCTTGAACTAGTTACAATTTGAGACATAAGCATAACATAAAGGAACCATTGAGATCTACGATCCTCCACATTTGAGGTGCTCTAATCACCTGCAGCCCAAAACGTGTTTATATCACATATTAGTTTTTCCTTATATTTTATAAAATGACTAACGTAATAAAAGAATAATTTGGCAGCCCCTCCCCTGATAAAATTAATCCTTTATGAATAAACCATTTATTATATGGACGTAAGTGCAATTTAAAAAAATCTTATTTTAACATTTATGGCATAGATACTCAAACAGTTTGCCATATTTCTATATATTTTATCAGTAAAAGTAGCCTACTTCACCTTAAATTGGAATGAAAGTAAACGTGAATTTAGGTAAGTATTTTTTTAAACACTTTTTTGTCACTTTTTTGGTAACAGATAAAATAGTGCTTCAGTAGATATATTTAGAATGATTTTCTCCATATAGTAAGTAGTCTCAAAAGCTCTTGAATATTTAAAATTGACATCCTGGGATTTGATTATGACATTATTTTATTTAAAAAGTTTTTCATCGAATGATATCATACCAAGGCATATATTAAAGAACTGTTAATAGTAATTATGAATAGAATTAAACTAAACGTATCTATAGAACAATATTTTAGTTTGTTTGGCCAAAAAAGATTTTGCTATAAAAACTGCAAAAATACTAGTTTTAACTCACGTTTCTTTCCATATCACTTTAAACACTCTTATTTCTCGGGTCACAATATAACATTCTAACAAAACCAAGTATTGAATATAGCCTGTTCCATGCTAGCTAGCTCCCTCACAATATATGCACCATGGCCAGAGTTGAGAGGTCGATGCTTGTGAAATGGGTAATATAACACTTTAACCTGTGTCAAGCTAGTCCCTTCCCAAGGTATGCACCAAGACATAGCTAGAGTTGAGAGGTCGATACTTGTGAAATAGATAGTAGAACACTGTAACCTGCACCAAGCTATTCCCCCCACAAGATACGCACTATGACGTAGCAAGAATTGAGAGGTCGATACTTGTGAAATAGATAGTAGAACATTGTAACCTGCACCAAGCTAGTTCCTACTCAAGATATGCACCATGATGTAGTCAGAATTTAAAGGTTGATACTTGTGAAATGGATAGTAGAACACCGTAACCTGCGCCAAGCTAGTCCCCCCACAAGATAAGCACTATGACGTAGCCAGAGTCGAGAGGTCGATACTTGTGAAATGGATAGTAGATCGAGCTTGGAGAGTTGTCTACCGCTCAGAGCTTTGCTTGTCGAGTTGTCAACAAGATAAGTGTTCAAGACACATTTCAATTTACCTGTGATTGTACAGTACAGACCACGGTGAAACTAGCGCTTAATTTACCGTGTGGAAAATATTATATATATTGGATTTTTTTTCAGGACAATACTATTTTTTGGGTGATGTCCTGTTTCCCTACATAACAGGTGGTACTACACCCATAGCCCAAAGATACTGGTTTTTAAACAAATACTTCCAGAAGTACTTGGTTTTGAAATGAAAGAAAATCATATTTCGAATTGAACAGAGCTAGAGCAAGGGACTTTTCCCTTGATTTTTATTTTTCCGATAAGCTTTATTTACAAGTTCTAGTTGCCAAAAGTTATGTACACGTACAATGACAACTTAAGTTCCTATCTTATATGTGATGCATACACATTTCCATGGAGAGGAAAGGAAGTATACTGATTTTTTTTAGGAAGTATGTTCCGAAAGGTAATTTTTCCTATCATAATCCTACTTTTCAGTATGATTTTGGTAGTAAAAAAGACCTTTTAGAATGAACTTCCTACCAAAATCAGTAAGGCACCTATATTATATCCACGTTTTACTATTTTGTTACATACGCCACCAAAATATGTGTTTAGTATGAATATAACAACTGAGCCAGCTGTGCTCTATTCTTTGTGTAATTATCTGTATTCATTAGCACTACCGCATTGACCCTTCTTCCCTGATGGCTCTAGGCTCGCTAATCCCGCGCTTTTTCTTAGTATAATGGGGAAAACTGTTCAAGCGTCCTATAGTCTCTGGACACACAGACATGGAACTCTCTCGTGTGAAATATTAATGAGTTCTCAAGAAACAGGATTGGGGCGCCCCAGCTATCATCTCATCACTACAGGTATTCAAAGTCACCATTCGCAAAGGTAGGCTCATAGTTAATTAATTGTTTCTCTCTCTATTTGATAATTTAACGAATGTGTACAAAATCTTGCCTGTTAACACCACACAAGATGTTGCTTAATATTACTTATTATTTGTTCCTAGAGTTGGTTAACTTTTAATGCTATATGTTACTATAACCTCTGCACTGAAGTATTAGTTTGAAGTGATTAGCAACCAACATCCTAAATGTATTTATAATTAATAATGATCATCCAAAAAGGTTTTAGGTTTAAATTTATTCATGTATTTGTTGAAACAAAGTTTTTATTGACATCAATATTATTATTATTATTATTATTATTATTATTATTATCATCACCGCGTCTTACTACACTTTCGGGTTATACGCACTTACGCTAATGAGTAATGGGTACGATGATTGTGAAATGAAATGAAGGACCTACATTTTAACGTGGAATCCGAATGGCGGAGGTCTGGCATTCCTCACATTCACAAGTTGTGACATTAATATTTATTTCTTGAAATTGAGGATGGAATTAATGTTCAGTAGGTATTATTTTACCTGATGTAACTCAGGGCTACCATGAATTATAGATTAAAAATGAGTTTTAATATATAGGTTAATGATTCATCTATTTGTTTTCTTTCTCTCTATCATTAATTTTACTTTATCTATTCTATTTATCTTTTTTCCAAAATTTACATGGCATTTTTTTATATCTCTTTACTGTCCTGATTTTTCCAAAAATAAAATAAGGTATCCATAATTATAGGTAAATAATCTAACGGGAAAAAATAAACTGGAAAAGGAAATACACTTTCTGATGAGCTCTCGTATTTATCATGTTTCACTTTTTCTTTTTATCGAAATAGCTCACACGCACTGCAATATTTAAAACGTGAAGCGATTATTTTGATAATAGTTTCCAGAATTTTAAGCAACCAATTTTACTCTCTTAAATAATAATAATAAATAATAATAATGAAAGCTTAAAAGATAGGCCCACAATGTTTAAATCTCTTAACCGTTGAAAGAGAAAGCTGCAATTTAAGCAAATAATAATTAATTTCTAGGATTATAATCTAAAAGTTTAAAAATATTTGATAGTGACTATAATTTATTCATAATTTATTTTACAAGGGGAGGCAACGACGTTCGGATCACGGATTATCTTCAAACTTTGTACACTTATAGTAGTCCATTAGGACAACATAATGAGCAAGTAGTAAGGCGTACTACTTAGGCGTTTTCGAGGAAATTGCAAGAGAAATTTGACGCGTCGAATATGTACCGGTGCGTTGCGACTATAAGCACGAGATGGTGGCGGTAGAGTGGTTAGCGTTCAAGCTCTGTAACCACTGGTTCACTGGATCGAGTCCCGCTCATCTTCTTTTTGTTCAAGACTGGTCATATTCTTTCATAAATCTGGGAAACTTACCACACAACTGTATAATTCATTTTTAACGAGCGTCATTCTTCCCTATGGGGAAAAAGAAAAATTCTTGCTAATATATTCCTGGGGGGGTCAAACGAATCCTGCTGTGTACGATGGAATCTTTACCAATGACGAAGGTCTTGGAACTTGCACGGTTAAAGTCATAGCCCCGAAATGTACTCCGATTTGCCAACCATGCGACGTTTATTTCTATAGGCAAGCTAAAAACTTTATCAAGCGCCTTCAAAATTGTTCATATTTAATTGAAAATGAACGAGAAATTGCTTCTCGTGAAGATGCTATTAAAATACATTCTTTAGTACATCACCAACTATCAGCACCGATATTTACGAAAATGTTGCGTTACGCATGGTTTGCATCCAAATTGTCGGAAGAAAGAGACATTTTTTTAAATGTCAACGAGGTTTGTTTTTCCGTAAAAACTCTGAATATTCCTTGTGCATGTGAGAAAATTGCATTCATTCGATGTAGTAGATGCCGTTTTAATTTATGTTTTCCGTGTCTGTATGAAAAATATCATCCTGCAACTTGTAATGTTGAAAGCACATCCGACGATTAATTGTACTTTACCCTTATATTCTGACATATTGTAACTCATTGTATTATTGAATCAAGTTATTCGCACCTTTATTTATCGATGTTTGACTTGGGCTTTCCATGCTTGGCCCTCCCCTTATCCTTTCAAACCTGTGTCTGCAGGTCTAAAAACAGTTCCGGGTACCTTACCCGATTTCAGGTACGAGGGATTTTGTGAATCACGACAGGCATACATTTTCAGGAAAACTTTATGCGTTTGGTCGTTTACTTGTCGATAGTTATAAATATAATATTTTTTGTAATAATAAAAATTAATAAATAGCCAAATAACATTGGAAATTCAATTAAAGTTCATGCAAATACACGTATTTCTTCGTTATATTACCTTTGAATTGTAATATATATATATAAATGAATATGACCAGTCTTGAAAAAAAATGAAGATGAGCGGCACTCGATCCAGCGAACCAGTGATTACAGAGCTTGAACGCTAACCACTCTACCGCCACCATCTCGTGCTTATAGTCGCAACGCACCGGTACATATTCGACGCGTCAAACTTCTCTTGCGATTTTCTCGAAAACGCCTAAGTAGTACGCCTTACTACTTGCTCATTATGTTGTCCTAATGGACTACTATAAGTGTACAAAGTTTGAAGATAATCCGTGATCCGAACGTCGTGGCCTCCCCTTGTTAGTATGAACGCTAGGGTTCTCGATATCATAAAGAGTAGATTATGTCTCTAAAAAGAGTCTTGTACTGCGATAAAAAGTCTGAACTTTCGATGGACTTTACTATAAACTCTACAACTGGGATAAGCAAGAAACTAACCAAGATATTACCATATCTGAGGGGAAGGAGATCTAGTTTAAAATAAATTGAATTGTTACATCTTTGTGTGGATTTTAGCTAACTCTTATAGTCAAGATCACTTAAGGGGTGACCTGGCGATATAGCGGTAGGGTGTCAGAACTTTGTGCTGCGGTTTAGGGGCTCAATCCTCGGTCCTGGCACAGATTTATCTGATTGCCAAACACTTCCTTTACCTCTGACAAGACATCTTGTGAATGTGGGGAATGCCAGGCCTCCACCGTGGTTCGGATCCCACGTTAAATTATAGGTCCTCCATTTCATCTCACAATCACCCTACCATTACACATTAGAGTATAACGCGAACGGGTAGTAAGACGCGGTGCTAATAGTAATAATAATAATAATAATAATAATAAGCCACCTAAGATACCACGAGTGTCTTGCCATTTTTTAGGAAACAAACCCCATAGAAAAATATAATTCGTGGTTGTATCCGGAAATATATTTTGGGGGGGTTCCACTTTAAGTGGCCCAGAACTAAAGCTCCTAAAAGGAAATTTAAATAAGTATTGAGATAGTAAATGTTATGGATTTAAAAAAAAACTTTTTTAAAAAAACTAGCCTAGATTTTGAGGTTGAATACAAAAAATACATCATTAGTATAATTTTTGGTAGAGAGGAGAGATGGGGGGCTAATTCCATCCATACCCCCCAACGATACGAATACCTACCGAAAAGAAACTCCAGACGCATTCAGATAAAATCAAGGCTACTTTGGTTAATTTTAAGGAATAAAGTTTTATTTAGTTTTTTTAGTTGGCCTTGAAATGAACACGGTATGAAAGCCCTGCTAGCACGTGATGTAAGATGTAGCCATTTTGTATATCCCTTTTTTCCCCCAAGATAAGCTTGTCTTGGCTGTTTTAAGATATGTTTAATTTGTTTTGGTTTTAATTACTTCTTATTTTTCTTACTAGAGCCCTGAGGGTATTTATATTATTCTAAGAAAATCGATGACGTCATTTTATTTGTGTGGCTCTGCTCAAGGAATGAACTAACCTGGTTTGCCAAAAGCTACATTTTCTAATCTTGCAGGCAGATAAAACACCAGGAAATGTTTAATTTAACACGTACAGTACATTCTAACAAACGGCTAATCTAAAAGCGCGTTTTTTTTTCTTAACGTATTTTTATAACCTGTTTGGGATAGAACTGAGTAGGAGATTTAAAGGAAAGGTACCCACATTAACGTGGATGATAAAGCCACAGGTATAAATAACCCCATTGTAAACCCTGATGAGATTTGAACCTCTACCTCCCCATCACCGAAATTTCTGTCTAATGCCAGATTGACGCTTTGGACTATGGGGCCACCCGTTTAAGCTTTACATTTGTTTGAAATCGACCTCAATTTTACTATTTACTGTAATTTTTTTTATATCTTTAATATAGAAATAAATTAAGAACCAGGCTTATTATATCTTACAGTGAAGGAACCTCTGTATCTACTTTTGAATTGTAATCAGATTATTATTTTACTATCAGGATGCCTTGTTTTTCACTTGTATACAAACATTTTACTAACAAATCAACTTGTGAAATTGGTATATTCCCTAATTTAAGAGCCCGTTGTATTTACCAACATGAAGCGAACTTTTTATCATGAGTAAGACATCACACCAAATAAGTACAGATATAACACTAAGACAGTATTTATAATTTAATACTAGGTATCTTAAAAATGCAATAATATGTCTCACAGTTGTTTTCAAATTTAAATGAGAGAGAGAGAGAGAGTGGGTGAGTGAGTAAAAGTGAGTGAATGAATTAGTGAACGAGTGAGTTAATCTGTGAGAAAGAAAGGGAGAGAAAGCGTGAGTGGGTGGGTGAGTATGTTAGTTAATGGGTGATCGAATGTGTGGGTGAATAATTGAATTAGTAGGTGGGTGACTAAGTGAGTGAATGATTGAGAAGGTGAAGGAAATAATGGATGAGTGAATGAATAAGTATGGGGGCGAATAAAGGAGTGAAGGATTGAGTATTTGGGTGAATAAGTGAGTGAATGATTGAGTGTGGGGGCGAATAGGTGATTATATTACTGAGCATGTAATGGATATGGTTCTCACCTTGCTGCCCTCCTCGTCGCAGCAGGGCGTGCTCCTCCAGAAAGTTGGTGTCGAGCTCCTGGAGGATCTCCCATAGGGCCAAGCCCACCTCGCGCATTGAGGCCACAGTGGGCACAACCAGCGACCAGCGCGTAGCCCTGAACTCCAACTGTAGTCGGTC
This sequence comes from Timema douglasi, assembly GCA_901482245.1. Classification (NCBI taxonomy): domain Eukaryota; kingdom Metazoa; phylum Arthropoda; class Insecta; order Phasmatodea; family Timematidae; genus Timema; species Timema douglasi. The sequence goes on from CABEEJ010000057.1 coordinate 254,499, forward strand.
ATGCGACCTCCCTCCACAGGTGCGCCACTGTTGGAAACATAGGTACACTTAGGACAACCATCGGACAGCTCATCTATAAATGGACCATTCCCTTACTAAGTGACAATGTATCTGTTAATGGCCAATCACCGCTACAATTGGTTGGTCTGTACAGTCGGAAGGATAAGCGTCGACCCCAAGTCAGTGCAGCTGTTTTTCTGATGGCTCCAAGTAGAATTTGATCGTGCATGTCCATAATAGACTTTGCCCTTGAGGGTGTATGGCCCAAAATTAATTTTATAATAATTATATATATATATATATATATATATATATTAGTAGGTCTTCTTAAACCAAACTTGGATCAGTGTATTAAATATAGATTAAATGTATATTTTAAGCACAGTGCTTACTCAAAGTTTGAAATTTTGGCATCTTGTGCAACAATTTTAAGGAAAACCAAATGATGCAAAGATTTCATATTTGGAATGTTAGAAGTATTTGAGGAGGTTTATTAGTTGAAATAAATATTATTTCAATGAACCTTCAATTAATTGCGTAAAACATTGCCAAACAAAAGCAATATTCAATTAATTTTTTTGTATACTTAAACGTGTGTAATAAATGGAGTAAATAAATCAATGAATGCCGACTTCTTTTAACTTTAAAATGGTACTTCAGTCACATTAATATTCAATCTGAAACTCATGAAAATTGATACAAGCTGAGTTGCTACATATTTTGCCCCCGGATTTTGAAAATATATCTGATACAACCCCGCAATACCCGAAACAGAACGGCCCGGTTAGAGTAGAGCAGACAACTAATCCCTTCTCACTCCAAGTCACCCGCTGTCTGTCCTTGAAACCATAAATATGTCGCCAGTGGTTTTGGCATGTTTGTAAAGCTCATCGCCCTGAATTATCACCATCTCTCTTTAGAGATTGTTACCAGGCTCTACACCATTTTCAAGTCAGTATAGCAATTGCGACAATATTGATGAAAGGATTTTATCGGTGTGGCTGAGTGTAATTGCATTTAATGTCTTTAGGGATGTGTGAAGTGTTTTAATTGTGGAAAAACAATTTTTATTATTTAAAAAAATGGCCCCACAAAAGTTTAAAGATGGGAGAAGATATGTAGAAATCAAAATGAATAAACATTCCAAGGCAATGAAACGCTTTTACGAAGAAATTCGGAGAGCCCGAACCGCTAATAAGTAGGTTAAATGACTTCAAACATATATTATGTTATTGAAGTTAAATAATTAACTTTTTTTGAAAATTCTTTTGTAATCCGGAACCAAATCGGGAACCTCCAACTTAGCACGTCAATATCTTACCACTGAGCCATCTAGGGCTAACCCTGTGCCAGGGTCATTTATCGCTCATATTTTAAGGGTTAGTTTGTGGTATGTAAAACCAACCTACAAGCTCATATGTGAGGAGTGCACTGTAGCATCTATATTATACTTTTTTGAGTGTAGGTAGAAAGAAAATTTACCACTTATACACCTGGCTGGGACTCGACCCCTGATCTCCCACCATCGGCTAGCTAGTCTAATGTGAGACTGACGACTTTGATCATTCCACCAAAGAAGTGGGATTTTCTAAAGTACTATTTCGTCGTTAGAGCAATTGTTGCGGATTATCACGCTTAAATGTATTCAAACCTTTTACTGGGAGATGTTCTATGTAATGAGGCCTCACTCGACATTCTATTGAAAAGTGTACTCGTCAAAGGATATCAATTTTCGATAATATATTTAGAGCTTCTGGTGTTAAGTTGCAAAACGTTTATTTTTCCCTTTCATACCACAATGAAATATTTAAAACAACCTTTTTCCCAGTTCTATATCAAAACTATTTGTTGCACCATATCAATTAAATAAGAATCTAGTTGTTTTTATATTTAGCCAAAGATATTTTTTTTCTTACCTATATACAATCATAAACAAATAACAGCGTCTAGATTTGGTCAAGTGGTCAGACGTCTTTCTAAAACATCTTGCCATTGTTTGGTAAAATCCACCATTTACCAAAAAGACCTGAATACGACTTTAGTTAATTACGGCCGGACTCATGAAGCTACAGCAATAGCGATGTATGAGGAGCAAGAAAAAGTGAACGTTGAGCAATGTGCACTTACGTTAATGTGTAATGGTAGGGTGATTGTGAGATGAAATGGAGGACCTACAGTTTAACGTGGAATCCGAACCACGGTGGAGACCTGGCATCCCACACATTCACAAGATGTCTTTTCAGAGGTGTAGGAAGGGATTGGTAATCAGATAAATCTTTGCCGGGACCGAGGATTGAACCCCGGACCCCCAGCACAAAAGTCCGACACCTTACCCCTAGACCGCCAGGTCAACTGCGTTAGATGAAAGCCTATATTTGAGCTACGTTAATATGTTTGTACAATTTTGCATATCTTAAATAAATATAGATTACTTTTTAGTCATATTTGCCAGTCGATGAAATTTGTAGGTCTATATATTAATATATAATGTTACTTTACATCTTCTAGCACCTCTCTGGTTGAGAAAAAAATATTAATTGTCAAAAAAAAAATCAAAGCCGAGATTTTGATGGATATCGACGTTTCGTGACTCCCTGAATCCGAAAAAGTGTTATTTAAAAAAAAAAATATCAGTCCGTATCTCTGACTAGACACGAAACTATTCTAGCAATTGGGATAGAAATTGGAACATGGTGTTTTCATAAGGTTTCTCAGAGTTTTTTAAAAAAAATTATCTCTCCAACCCTAAAATCAATAAAAAAAAAATTTACTTAAGGGCGGAATGAGAAAAAATAAATTGTACCAAATTCGACTCGATTCAAATTCGTATATCTCTATTGTTTAATATTAAAACCAAATGGAAGCTCTCATTTCCTCATGAAAATAGCGTTGAGGGTAACTTACGCTTAAGGAAACTTTCAATTTTTATCGTTTCTCCGCACCTCTAAACAACTTATTTCGAAAATGAGGGCATAATAAATATAAAAATCTTTATTTGAAATATATTTTTATAAAAAAAATAGTTTACGAGCTATAGGTATATATGTATATGTATATATATATAATACACTTATATAATATGTACATATAAATATATACATTACGGAGGTCTTTGAATTTGGAAATTGCTGTAATGCTCTGTGGGTGTGATGTTCCTCTTTTCTCTAACAGTGTATATTATTTCGTTTATGTTCTTTGGTAGAATGTGCAACAATGTCTATTATCTCGTTTCAAATAATCTTACGGGTTTTAAGTAAATATCTCTTTTTTATTTACAGTAGCGAGAAAGTCTATGCTGTGCACTCTCCCCATCCTTCTTTAAAAACAAATGAGCCCTTTTGTAAAAAAAATCTATAAATTTGAATGGGGATTTAACTTAGAAAAAAAAATCATACTAGAAAATTACGAGGCTTAGCTCCGTTGGTAGTGCGTCCACCTACGGCGGGTTCGATTCCTGGCATGGCCAAGAAATGTATCATTGTTGGAATGTGGGTTTACCCTTGCACAGTGATGAATTGACGGCCGGGGGATGGATTTTGTGTCTGTCCTAGATTTAAGGTTAGAGTAATTAGTACAAAGGCGTATAATCTGAACAGGTAGCGCTAGAAAAAAGTTAAAAAAAAAATTAGCACCGACAACCTACAATGGCATCACGTGACATAATTTGAGAGCCACTATTGTATAAGCTAGGTTCAGGTTACAGACATGTCCAGATGGATACTAACAATAAATATGTGCATTAGTGTACAGAATGTCTACATCAATATTTAACCTCCCTTTTTCCCCTCCACAATCATAACACACACACATAAGCCTACATTTTAAATCACTCTTTTTTTATGTCCTTTCTCGTCAAATGTTTTTTCTCCAGTTTGTTCAGACTTAATGAATTAGTTTTATAACAACTATCAAAACATAGTTTGTAGGTCCTAAATTCAATTCCCGCGTCAAGATGTCATTTTTTAATTTAAATAATATGTAGATGAGGCTATAACCGTAATTAACAAATACTCATATTCGACATCATGTAGAGATAATGCTTTAAATACTTAACATTCCCCCTCCCCCCCCTTTCCCTCTACTCTATTAGTTCGGAATATCTGCATAAAGCACACTTAGTAAGTTTAATTAATACTTTTATTAATTATACTGGTGTTAATGATGAGCAATATCTAAAAGAGAGGAAATGTACCCACAATTCTGTGAAGGGACAAAGGGAAATCATTTAGAAAGATGCCCCCTTTGTTTACCCACTCGGGATTTGAACCCTGACCACCATTCAGCGTTAAAATAAATTAAGTGAGCTTAGTTTTTAAATTAAGTTGAGGTTAACTTTAAAAACGAACCAACGGTTTAGTTCGGTCCCGGGGTGACCTGGTGGTCTAGGGGTAAGGAGTCGGACTTCTGTGCTGAGGGTCCGGGGTTCACTCTTCGGTCTAGTCACAGATTTATCGGATTGCCAAACCCTTCCTTCACCTCTGACAAGACGTGTATTAATCACAACTTGTGAATGTGTGGAATGGCAGGCCTCCACTGTGGTTCGGATCCCACGTTAAGCTGTAGGTCCTCCATTTCTTCTCACAGTCACCCTACCATTACACATTAGCTAAGTCCGTATAGCCCGAACGGGTAATAAGAAGTGGTGATAATAATAGTTCGGTCCCTGACAGTTTTCATTCATAATAGCCAGAGAAGAAGAGTTTCTACCTGCTAATCCGCCCCCTACCCCACCCTCTCTTCCCTTCCCAAAACTTTAGCCCAAGACTTTCCAGTCCACCGCTGACGAAGATAGGTTTTTTTGGTTCTCAACGGGACGGACTGTTAGCACCAACTCTCACCTTTTTCTCAACGACACCAACGCTATCTTACAGATTTTTCTCGACATTAGCTCTGTCCAAACAACGTTAACTAATGAGTGATTTATAGCTCCGGGCGTGAGTGAAATGCTCATGGTTAGTTCAATGGTAAGAGCAATGGCACCCTAGACTAAAGGGTCCCGAGTTATATTCCAGTATTTAGATAATTCTTTAATTTTCAAACTTATTTTTAAATTATATTTATGAGCATCCCATACCCCCAAACTAATATTAATTTCCAAATATTCAATGATGTTATCATTAAGTTTTTTATTGATTATTTAATTATACTCTTCAACTAATATTTTTATTGAGTATTGTCTTACTGCTCATTTTGTATAAATAATTTATGAAGATAGAGCGAGAGAGAATTTTATGGAACTGTGAAAATATTCGCCTTTAAAGAGGATAGAAACCAACACCAGAAAATAAATTCCGTTTCCTAGTGCATTCATTTGGGTTTAAAGCATCCATCTTACTCTGGCCACCTGAGAGAGAAAAGGATACGAGACAAAAAACAGAATTATTAAAGACTGGTCAGTTCTCCAATCTTTGCGGCCCTGGCCTGGTTGTTTTCCTTCTAGTGGCAAAGTTCCTCTCAATAACTTGGGGGAACGGGGGCCCTGGGTTGTCCACCAGACTGCGCTAGGGTTAAAAATGTAACATCTAAGACAGTAAAATTTCTTCCCCCCTTTCCACTATCAATTTTTAATGAAACAAAAATACTAAACCTTTAAATAATACATTAAAAGTTATACCTAATTTAAAGGATAATCATGTAATTTAGATGAAATACACCCGCATTAGCATGGATAGAGTATGTGTGGAAACCGCAGATATATGACACATGATCTCCCCACCCTCACCTTCCTCCCAACGCACCCGGCGGAGATTTGAATGTCGATCTTCACATCCCTGTCAATTCAGGCTGAAAACTTATTCCACTTGAACGCCAGTGCGGGTATTTCAGCTGTTCACAACGCTCGAGAAACGTGTAATAACACTATCACTACAAAACCTGTTGGAATCCGGCTTTGCGACGCTTCTTACCTGGAGGAGGTCTGCGGTGTTCTGAGACTTGGCGAGGATCTTGGTCTTATTGTCAAGGAGGACGATCTTCTCCGCCCCCAGACCGAGCAGACGGGTCGCCTGCACGTGAAACCACAGATACAGTTTTGTTAAGTGGGGCCAAGATATTTACAAACCAGACTGTTCCCATGATAGTTATTTGGTTATATCTGAGTTTTAGGACCAGTCTTGGGTATGGGAGAACTAAATTGTTTGACACAAAAAACGGGAGGGAACATGATGAATAGTAAGTCGACCATCGTTCGTCTGAAGCGCATATAAAAAACCTACAATTAGAAAAATTAAAAACCGGTATCCTCGGAAGGGAATTAAGCTCCGACCTCCCGGGGGAGTTTTAAGCACAAAGCTAAGCTTGTAAATAACAGGATCACATTCTCGTGCACAAACACACACAGCTCCTGTTCCTGTACGTCCCTGGGACGACCCGGTGAGCTGCGGCAAGGTAAAAGCTGTGACCTGCATTTTGTTTTTATGAATCAATAAGAGAATTGCCCGAGGATATCGTGTAATTATTCAGAGCTACGCCACTGTGAAATAGCAACAACCAACACAACACACTTTTGTGTAGGTAGGAGATAGCACAGCTCTGTGTTAGTGGAAATTATTCAGAGTATAACGGTGATAACAAACCATTACCTACTTCGGTGGCCGCAGGGTCTAAAGCGCTACTCTTGCAGGAGACTAGACTCCCGATAACGAGGAGGTTGAGGTTCGTATCTCAGTTGGGTGTACTTAGAGTGGTTCTTACGAAATGGTTTTCCACTCTCCCTCCACGCAGGTTCGGGTTCACTTACTATAAATATAAGCTTCCTAAACCATAAAACCATTAGTATAATTAGTGCATAAGCGTACGTCCTAAACGGGTAGTAAGATGTGGTGCTAGAAAACCCCATTAAATAGTAGGAGCATACCTGATGATTTTTAGGCAGGGAATACAGCTAGTTGGTGTATTAATCCCCACTTTTACTGGTTGTTCCCTCTGAACAGCTCTTTGATCAGTTTACCTGGCAGAATATTACATGTTTGGATAAATAGTGTCTTACCTTCTTCTTGGTCTTGCCTCTTAGCAGGCATTTGACTTGGTAGACCTGGCAGATCATTACATGTTTGGATAAATATTGTCTTACCTTCTTCTTGGTCTTGCCTCTTAGCAGGTACTTGACCTGGTAGACCTGGCAGATCATTACATGTTTAGATAAATAGTGTCTTACCTTCTTCTTGGTCTTGCCTCTTAGCAGCTCTTTGACCTGGTAGACCTGACAGATCATTACATGTTTAGATAAATAGTGTCTTACCTTCTTTTTGGTCTTGCCTCTTAGCAGCTCTTTGACCTGGTAGACCTTGCAGCCGTACGTCGGCAATCTCTTACATGTCTGGATGTAGAGCTTTTTCAGCTGTAGCTCAGATTCGTAGACAGAAGTGTGGAACAACTTCCGCTTTTGCTCCTGGGAAGAGATAAAACATTGACTTGTTAGGAAATTCCTAAATATAGGACCATAAAAAGAATCATTACCCAATGTTAAAATGTTCATATAACAGTCGGAATATTTAGAAATGTGATCCGTATTTGGTAACAAATATATATTGGCTGTTGATTAGTGAACTCCGAACTAGAAAGATTGCGTTGAAAGAATATGTCGGCCTTCTAGTAGGACGAACCTTCAAATACTTTTTGACTAGTGTTGACATTTGTAGTGAAACCAAGGTATGTTATTTATTACCAAAGCAATACCTACAGTACAGGAATATCTATTACACACCTGAAATACTTATTGAAAACTTAGTAGATTATAATATTCATACAACCTTGTATTATATGTTTACCTACTGAGCTCTGGTAAACGTGGATCCCTTTCAGCGAGGAGTTCTAACCACTCGTCTATTTTTGCCTATGTAGGTGTTGTTTTACGCAGGTTGTTGTCAGTCAGTATCTCTAACCCCTCACCTACCTATGTCTTTGTTGTTGAATACGGTTAGACATGGCTCGTGGTCCGTGGGTGAGGAGACCAGATCCCGAGGCGGCCACAAATAATTGAATCCAAGCCGACTCAGGTTCACTTGAGCAGCAAATTGGATGCGTGGCTGGTTATCTACTAATCACCCTCACATTAACGAACGTTTCAATTAATTTCACCAGCGAACTGTTTACAAGTAAATAGACCGGCACAAAGAGAGGCTGAAAAAATCAAACTGAGATTTAATGGCGGAACAAGTCGACGTCTATTCCGAAACTTTGTAATGTTGTCATTCGGCTGAGAGCAAAAGATAACTTGGCTTTAAAATATGTTTGCATCCCATTTACCCCCTAAATTTACTATCAGATACTTATATAAAACTATAATGTGTTAAATATAATAAATAAAAAACCTTGAACTAATTTTTTTTTAAAGAAACTCAATAATCCAAATATATAAATATAATGATCATTATATATATTTATAGTTCAAATATGTTTTCAGCAAATTCGGTCATTCATTATTTAAGAGTATTTGAGGTGCGCTTTCTGAACCGACTGAGTATACCAGCACTTGACTTAAAATTTAACTTAATTATATTTCAGACAGACAACACTTAGTTCAAGAAGCCTCAATTTCATCAATTATATATTTTTCGTCCATGCTGACAAAGCTAATAAATTAATCCATTTTTTTTTAATTTTCAGGTTTCAAATGTATTTACAGCCAATGAAACAGTAAAAATGAATCCATAAAGTATGCAATAAAAAGATACAAATACTTTTAACCTTACTTGAAACAATAGTTCTAAACAACAGTGGCGTAGCGTGGAATGTCGCCAGGCTATACAGAGATTGTTTGAGCTTGTGATGTGATATAGTTTCCCCCAATTGTTTCCCATTAATTGACAAATTGCACATAACCACCACCTCACAAACCTCATATGGGGATGTATGTTCGTTTATATCTGGCCTATGGGTACGCACCCGAATAATTATAACAATTCTTTAAACAAAGTCAAAATCCGAATTTAGACTACTCTGACGTTTCGTGTTAAGTGTTATTACAGTTTAGTGTAAAAAAAAAACCTCAATAAATAATATTGAAGTGCCTACACTGCCGTGATGTGTTGTATTGTGACATGTTATGTGTTATCTGACGCTGGAACACGTGTTAACATGCCGTGACACACATCAGTCCAAGACCTGGACATCCATATTTTCGTCAAACGTGTTGAAGCATCAGAACGCGACATTTAAGTTTTTTCGATTAATTTTTATTGGTGAGATATTGAATGGTATAAAACTCCTTTATTGATAACCTAGTGTGTATTTTGAAATGCTCTTCGTCTTTCAAAGGTTAAGACCACATAAGTATAAAATTCACCAACTTCACCCTTTAAGCATTTCGTGTGTTTCAGTGCAAATAACATTCTCAGAGCGGCTACAATTTCCTCTTCATCATAGAGTTAAGCTAATAGTCTTTCTTCTATTTTAGTACTTACTTTTCACATCCATTACTGTTTCCAGCCTGTGGCCTGGGTCAGTTTTTTATTTTCCCCTACCGGCTTGCTAGGCCTGTCGTAGCTTCTTATATCTTACTAGCTGACCCGGCAAACGTTGTTTTGCCATATAAATAATTTTTAAGTAATTTCTAGTGTAGACAAAAAATAGCTTACTTATTGTAAGTGTGTAAGAATGTGGTATATGCGTGAAATAGGCATGGAGCACTGTGAACGATGAGGGAATATAAAAATAACAAAAGGCAAACATTATGTTTAAGTTATTATAATTTATTCCTTAAAATTATATATCATTAATTAATCAATTACGACAGTAACACTAACAAACAATATCAATCTCTTAATGCCATAGCGTGAACAATATTTTTTGTTAGTCCATCTTTAGCTAACACAAACAAACTGGATGGTTTACCCACTCGAGAGCATGCCACGTATAATTGTCCGTGTGAAAAACATGGTGTTCTCAAATCTAAGCCACAAATAGACATCGTTTGACCTTGGGATTTGTTGATAGTCATTGCAAATGCCAATCTAATCGGAAACTGAATACGTTTGAATTGAATTGGCACATGACGATTGATCAGTTATCGACCGGGGATGAAAAATGATTAAATTACTAAAATGGCTATTAAAAAATAGGGGTTGGTGATAAAAGGGTAAAAATTTAGGGTTGTATGTATTTTTTAATGCGACATAATAAAAAAAATAAAGATATTAAAAAAATGTCTAAAAATTATAGAAAAATGTTAAGGGTGGACAACCCTTATCACTAAGGGGTATGAAAAATAGATGTTGGCCGATTCTCAGACCTACTCAATATGCTCACAAAATTTCATGAGAATCGGTCAAGCCGTTTCGGAGGAGTACGGGAACGAACATTGTGATACGAGAATTTTATATATAAGATAATATAACTTAAGACTAGGACAGTCACAACATCCAGTCCCCAGCCATTAATTCATCGCTGTGAAAGGGTAAACCCACATTTCATCAATGATACAATTTTCGGTCATGCCGAGAATCGAGCCCGGGATTCTTAGCGCAGTAGACAGACACACTACCGACTGAGCTAAGGTGTCAGATCCATTTTAAGTACTTTCCACTTGAACATTTGATTTAACGAATCGCGCGCAAAATGGTGTGCTCTGATCAGAATTAAGAAGTCAACTGACAATTCATGTCCAAACGACACAATACACTATATACTATATACATCAGAGCAGTGTAATTACTTAAAGCTGACCTGTTGTGTTGGGATGTGCTGACACGTTTTGACACATGCTAACACAAAACGTCTTAATTCGGCTTTATCCCTCTGAAAACACCCCACACAATGCGACAACCTGAATATTATCAATCATAACACCTACTCCATAGTGCAACCAAGCAAGGTTAGCTTGGCATCTTTCAGTGTGAACGTAGATTACAACACAAGTGATAAGGGGTAAAAGTGAGAGGTGAGTGCGAAGTGAAGTGGAGTTGATTTGCAATCTAATATGATACGTTCGATCATGCGAATCAATAGCGAGCAAACTAACGGAGCTTCACTTCTTACCCACCCTTCACTTTTACTTATTTTCGTTCTTAGATATGGCCTTCAGTGTTGTTGCGTAAATTACCTTGAACAATCTTCTAAAATAAATGGTAAAAACAACTACCTTACTATAATAATACGTGTCATTATAATAACAATCTTAAGGGCTTGGAAAATAATTCTCTTACGAAACCTCGTGTATTTAATATTTGTATTGACATTTATTTAACAATGTTCCAGCATCTTGTTGCTAAACCGACAAAGTGTTTAGTTTATATTCCAATTGGCCGATAGCGTGATAGCATATGAATGGAAGTATTTCTTCCTATTAAGGTGGGATGGAAGGAAACGCGAGAAAAGGCCAATGTTTTCGCAGGTTTTATAGCAAAACATTCTTTTAGCCAAAATAAATAAAATATTGCTCCAGTACAAACATTGAATTTAATTTTCTTTACATGGTGACCTCAACATTTCTTGAATATCTTTCAAGGTTCTTCTGGAATTTAAAGAGTACTTTTCTTTTCATTTAAAAAGTTTATCATCTAATGCCACCATGCTCATGATAGATATTCAACAACTGATGGTATCAACATGTAAAGAAAAATTAAACTCTATGTTTGTACTGGAGCAATATTTTATTTATTTTGGCCAAAAATTGTTTTACTATAAAAACTGTAAAAACACTGGCCTTTACTAGCGTCCGTTTCCATCCCACCCTAAGAACCAATGGGAGATAGAGGTTGAATACATGCCTGTATTAAGATTGGTCGAAGTTGTATTGAATATTGTCCTTATGAATGCCAGAATGATTTCTATTAATCAATCGTAAATAATACAAAAATAAGCCTCAATATAAATTAAGCATAGGAGCCTTTTAAAACATGGTCACAAAATTCAAGCAATATTTACCAGTATATAGCTAAATACACATGTTATTCGCGTCTTATGAAAGATTACTGGGAAAAATGAGTTTGTTCTAATGAAAATGTTCCCCACATGCCACCTCATTTCACTGACTCCGTTCCTATTCAACCTCAACAAATCTAACTTAATATTATCATTGGCTATAAGCTAGTAGGAAGGGTTGTTGATTCATTAGAATATTACTTTAGTTCAGTGTGTGGCCAATAATTTTACTGTGGACGTATCATCTCATGTATCTGGTTTGAATCCCGACCAAGCAGTTTCAATTTATCAAACAATGATATATAAATACATTATAGGCACTAGACACATGAATATTGCATCAATGAGAGGCATGGTAAGGTCAGCCTTTAAAGGCTTTGGTTTGATCCCCAACAAATATAGTAGGGATTTTTTCCTTCAAAAATTATGGCTTTCTATATTTCGTCCAAGCGAATTATAATGCAATTCTTTAAAACTCACCCTTAACGTCATATTCCCTAAAAGTAAATAGTCTAAGTGGCCAATAGTCAGTAATGGTAGTATTCACCATACTCATCTCACTCCCTTAGCTTGGATAATATAAGTTTCTGATATGTAGAGCATTCCTTGGAACAAAACTAAATATTTGTATATGTGTGTTTATAAATGAGCCCTCTAGCTCTACAAACATAGCACAGTAACCGTGCCAGAACAGGAACCATGACCCAGAGCACAGGAATAGGAAAAAGTCTCAGGAGACAGGAATAGTAGTGTTCAGAGCACATGAATCTCGTCAGAACAGGAACTATGAACCAAAGCACAGTAACAGGAAAAAGTCTCAGGAGACAGGGATAGTAGTGTTAAGAGCACAGACATCTTGTCATAACAGGAACCATGAACCAAAGCACAGGAACAGGAAAAGTCTCAGGAAATAGGGATAATAATGTTCAGAGCACAGGCATCTTGTCAGAACAGGAACCCCGAACCAGAGCACAGGAACAGGAAAATTCCTCAAGAGACAAGAATAGTAGTGTTCATAGCACAGGCATCTTATCAGAACAGGAACCATGAACCAGAGCACAGGAACAGTAAAAAAGTCTCAGGAGACATGGATAGTAGTGCTAAGAGCACATACATCTTGTCAGAACAGGAACCATGAATCAAAGCACAGGAACAGGAAAAGTCTCAGGATACAGGGATAGTAGTGTTCAGAGCACAGGCATCTCGTCAGAACAGGAACCATGAACCAGATAACAGGAACATATCTCATAGCATATAAACCGTGTCTTGGAATTCAGGAATACTGTCATAACAGGAAACACGTCTCGAAGAACCGGGACCATGTATAAAAACAATTAACCATGTCTCAAAACAAGGAACTGTGTAACAAAACAACAAAAAGTATATCAGAGCACAGTGACCGTGTTTCAAAGAGAAGAAACTATGTATCAGAGCTCAATTAAAGTGTCACAGGAAGAACAGGATTTCTGAGTGACACGGACCAAATGAAATATCAACCTCAAGCTATCGATTTCACTATGTCACTTGTCGTTATGGTTTTATGGGTCATTCACAGGGGAACCCCAATAACGTGTCCTATAAAAGTGCGTGCGCGATCCGCCATCTTGAATATAGCTGGAGGGGCACCCCACTGTGAGGTTCAGTCTTGCCCGGTCCCCGCCTTCTACCCCCCGAAGACAGGTTGAACGAAACCAATATAACCAATGGTAAAGTTTTCATTTAGTTTTTAGAGGATTATTCCAAATCATGTCTACAAGATCCCATAACTATAATTAATTTACCATCTATACGGAACATATTTTCTATAATCTTGGCACCCGCCTCGGTGGCGTAGTTGGCTAACGCGCTAGTCGCGTTGAGCTCGACTGCCGAGGGCGGGGAGATCGAGGTTCGAATCTCGGTCGGGTGAACTGGGGGAGGTTTTTTCTAAATGGTTTTCCACTCTCCCTCCACGCAAATGTGGCTTCACTTTCTCTAATTCAACCTTCCCAATTCCTAATCCATTAGCGTAATTAGTACTTAAAAGCGTATAACCCGAATGGGTAGTAAGACGCAGTGCTAAATAATAATAATAATAATAATAATTAATAAATAATAATATAATCTTGGCTATCTGAGTATTTAAACTAATGGTCCCGGGTGAGGAAGTTAGACCTTGAAGGAAATGTACCTGAAATTGCGTGAAGGAAGAATGTGACTCTATTTAAGAGAAAAAGTCTTGATAGGCCCGACCGGGTTTCTAATCCCGACACCTTTGTCACCAACATACCAAACCGATGCTCCTCTTATCAGCCGCATAAAGTGGGCACATAAACTAAATATCAGGTTCATCTCGTCTGATTTTATGGTGACGGGTTGATAATTGTTCGAATCTCGGTTGGATATAATATGGTTGATTTTTTTCCTAAATGGTTCTACATGTTCTCTCTAAACCCAAATGTAGGTACATTTCCTTTAAATTCTGCCTTTATAATCCCTACAATATTGGTGGGGGTCAAAAATCGCATAGCTCAGACTGGCAGTAAAACGTGATGTAGGAATAAAAATGAGACATTTCGGATCGTTCTCATTACATAGAATTGTTGTAGTAGTAATTAGTCATCTCTAACTTTACATCAATATCACTTAGTTTACTTTAGTTTGAAATAAATAAACTACCCATAAAGGAAAGGTATTTTTTGGATGAATCTTGTAAACTAGTTTTAAGTTATCCTGAAGGACATTGATGATGAATGGAATGATTAAAACTTATGGGGTATTTTACAGAAGTCTACATTTTATCGGGACAGTGTATACTTTTATCTGGTGGTTGTTTCAATGATTTCGCAGAAATAACTATCCTCCCCTCCCCCCCTACTGGTTATCTTCAGCGATAAAACGAATGTGGGAAGCACTGAAACACTCTTCCCACTTATGATTGAACGATTACTGATAACATTAAATAGCTTACAAAGGCGAACTGTGGAGCTGTTTTACTGTCTTCCAATAATCGCATATTTAGAAATGACTCAAAATATTTATCTAGTTTTCATGTCGATGGGTTTAACCCCCCAAATTAATAGATTAAAGGTTGTTTGAAAGCCTCAACTTGAGAACTGTGGATCTCATGGCGATGTGGTTAGAGTAGCTTATCACTAGTCTCGGGAATCATGGTTTGATTTTGTGTTGGAACCACGAATATATTAACTATTTGTAGCCCGCTTTGGCGGGGCCACATAGTCTAAGGCGATATTATCTCAGTATACTAGACTACCAATGATGGGGAGGTCAAGGTTTGAATCTCGTTCAGGTGTACTAAAGGTGGTATTCCAAAAAATTGCTTTACAATCTCCGCCCACGCAAATGCGGGCTCACTTCCTATATATATATATAAATCCTTCTTTATCCCTGAAACCATTATCGTAATTAGTACATAATCGGATAACTCAAACGGAGTAGTAAGACATGGTGCTAAGAAAAACTATTTGTAGACGAGTCTTTTCTGATAATGACTTAATATTTACACTTCAGAGCTGGATGTATAATTAATTCAATACCTTAGTTTACTTGGATGACAGCTCATAAAGTTACTAGAAATAGTACCTAATGGATCCCTACGCCAACAGCTGACATCTGTCCCTTTGGATAACTGTGATGAAAATAGATGGTAAT
This sequence comes from Timema douglasi, assembly GCA_901482245.1. Lineage (NCBI taxonomy): Eukaryota > Metazoa > Arthropoda > Insecta > Phasmatodea > Timematidae > Timema > Timema douglasi. The sequence continues at coordinate 270,012 of CABEEJ010000057.1, forward strand.
ATATGAATGTGATAATTAACACCAATAATTTAGGCCAATATTATCAATATTTATTTAAGGTCAGGCACAAAGCTTATTTATCGTTTTATTCCACTTAAAAAAATATTATGCACAGCATTTTCACAAAATTTATAAAGAAAATAGCTTCAAAATGGTGACTGACAAATTTAAACCATGTGGCTGAACATGACGGAAAAAAGTTTTTTTACAATGATGCACCCACGCAGTGGATACAAATATTTTATTCAGTTAAATATGTTGAAATACGATAAAATAATCACAAAATAATGTATTATATATAAAAAAATGACAAGCATTTTCTCTTTCCCGAGTAAATATGATGCCTGTATTAAAAGGAATTGATGTATGCATTATATTACACATACTCAATAACGTTCCAAAACGAAGAATAATTACTTTTAACTATGTTTAAAATATTTTTTCGAGTTGGATAAAAAGAAATTATTAAAAGTAATGAAATAGTATAAAAAACTTAAGTTTACGTTATTTTAAATGTATATATAACAGGTGATTAAAAAACTTAACATTTCTAACATAACAGTATTTTTTTACAGGTGTTAGCAACCCAAAATCCAAACATATGATTTTTGAACTGTCATTCAGGTAAAAAGCTATCAAGAACAGACTTTACAGTATATTAAGCGTACTGTCCTACATTAAGTTAGTATGTAAGTGGTTAGTTGTGTACTTATTTGATACGTGCGTTTAGAAATTTGCATGTTAAACACATAAATATTAAACGTCCAAGCAATGCGTACTGAAGAAAGCGTGGTGTTGGTATTCGTCTGTTAGTTCAAAAGTTATCGCATCGGTGGACACACGGGTCGAATACAAGTCTTATCTAGTCTAGCTTGCCGGTGATGAGGAGATCACGGCTTCTGATTGGATGTATTAAGGGTGGTTTTTCCTAAAGGGCTTCTCATTTTACTTCCATGCAAATTCTGGTACATTTACTCTAAATGTTATCCTACTCTTTCCTACCACATTAGCGTAGATTTATTTGGAATAGCCCTGATGATAATTGAAAGTTACTCGGAGATAAGGATCTTTTAAAATATATTAAAAAGNGGGGGGGGGGGCAATCATTGGTGAAATGTGGGTTTCCCCTCTCACAATGATCAATTAACGTACTGGGGGTGGGTGTTGTGTCTGCTCTAGATTTAAGATAGTTTATAAGTCGTATGCTGATATAATCAGTTGGTTCGGAAAGCTTAGTCTATACGCTGAATACCTCAAATAAATTAAATGAAAATATTTTCCCATGGCAGATAACTTTTGCGGAGTCAGATTCTGGAGGTGGGTATTCAAGTGTTTCAACATTTGAGTACGCTACTGTAGATTCAGAAAGCGCTCCTATGCCTAGGTTTGCCATGCGTTGGGACTTTTAGAGCAGATACAACATGAACATAGAATGACCAAAATTAAGGGTGCCCCATATTCAAGGGAAATATCCTCACACTGTGACATTTCTAATGAGAGCGGCAGTCCTGAGGCTTCGAAACCACGATAGAAACTCTCAATTGGTTTAGAATACTATGTTGTGAAACATTTAAAACATTACTTTATTTTTTACAGGATTGGTAAATTTATGTTTATTACCATATACTTTGATATATTCGAGTGAAACTTCCTAAACAATTAGCTAATTTAATCTTTCCATGTTTTTCTTCTAAATTATAAAACTCAAAAAGAATTTTTTACTCCTATTGATTCGTTTCACCTATAATTTAGTGTTGATTGTAGTAACAAGTCACTTACTAAATAATGCGGGATTGCAGGACGTCTGCAAAGCATATCAGCGTTCTGGTAGACGGCCACCTAAGCAAAATATCAGTACAGGTACTATCTATCTAACGGTTGTCTAAATTGACCCCCATATTTAAAAAGTGGCATCTTTGCAACACAAGATTGCCGTATGAACACACTAAATATAACTCAGTGACTCTTATAGTTATAGGAGGTGATAGTGACTATAGGGACTGTGATGTTCAGGCTGTACGGCGCAGTCAACACTGTCAACTAGTCAGAGCAGAGCAGACATTAATTCCCAGCCCCTCTGATGGGCTGACATGTAATTTGAGGTGACATGTCAATCGAACGAATACGTCCACCTCCCCATACATAATGTGGCAGGGGCTGCTATAAAGGGAATAGATCAGAGAATAGAATGTCTGACTATGACCCGAGAGGTAAGTCCTTACCGCTTTGGAGGGCTTTTACTATCAACTGTGGCTTGTAATAAATATTCCCTTCAGGTGAAGTCACTTAAAATTATTCACGTTCACCTACCTTCTCCTTTAAGAGGACCGCAAACCATATCAATGAGACACTTTACAAATACTAACTAAGCTCATGTTATTAAATAAGTTGTTTGTTATCTAAAAATATAGTTTATGTCAAAATGAAAGGGAAAGATATCAACATTAGGAGTAAAAACCTTACATTTTAAGTTTTATGATTTTTAAAAAAATTTATGAAATTATAGGAAATTAGATTATTTTCAAGGACGTCTCATGTAAATGTATCAGTTCTGAGATCAAAGTAAATGGTTAGAAACATAGATCTAACCTTCCTCAATTTGATTAAGACACTTTTCAACAAGGTCACAATATAACATTATTTTATAATAATTGAGGATCGTTTTAGTGCTTTTGAAGTTCAAGAACTTTTATTCCAATGATAAATACAACAATGTTAGGACATTTCTCTTCAAGTATATGGTGCCCCTAGTTATTTAGATTAAATAAGCACCCTCTGGTTTTAATATTTGGTGAAATTAATGACAGAATCTATCTTCTTGCCATATTCAACGTTTACCTACCCTATTAAATTTATATGGGATAACTAAGAGAAAAGTAATGCTGATTTCAAAAGATGAAGAACCGTTGAAAATTAAAATTGGAAACCAGGAGTTGGAAAACATAGAGCAGTTCAAGTACCTGAGAAGTCTGCTGACAAAGGATGACTACTGCACTAAAGAAATCAGGCCGAGGATCGCCATAGCTAAGGAAACTTTTAAAAAGAAGAGATTACTGCTTCCCAGCAAGTTTAGTTTGGAACTAAGGAAGAAATTGATGAAATGCTACATTTGGAGCAGAAACTTGGACTCTTAGGAAGCTGGAAAAGAAATAATTGGAGAGCTTTGAAATGTGGTGATGGAGAAGACTTGAGAAGATAGCTGAACAGACAGGGTGACAAATGAAGAAGTACTAAGAGGAGTTGGGGAAAAGAGAACTATTGGATGTGCTTCTTTGGCGCAAAGAAAACTGGATCGGACACATCCTTAGGAGCATCTGTCTTCTCCACGACATCATAGAAGGAAAAGTTGAGGGTAAGAGGAGCTTAAGAAGAAGGAGGATTCAAATACAAGATGACTTGAATGAAAGAAATAAAATCTGGGATCTGAAGGAGGTGACAAAGGACAGGGTGCATTGGTGGTTTAAGTTCACTGACAAAATGAATGGACCTGTCGTAAGACAGAACACATAATAATAACTAAGAGACAGGTATAGCAGGAAGATATGTATGATTTACCATTATGGCTCTTATTTCTCGTCCATGCTATCCTTTATTTAAACTAATAAGATTGGGATGGATAAGGCAGAATTTATTGAAAAGTTACCCACACATGCATAGAGGGAGAGTGAAAATAATAGGGATGAAGATCCTCATAGCACCATCCGGGATTCAAGCCCAGACCACACCGTCATTAGTAAACCATAACTGATGAGGTTGACACCTTAGCCCACATGTGCACCGGCATGGGTATAATTTTGTTTATCTTGAGTGTTATAACCTTATAAAACTGGTATTCTTTTAGTACTTGACTAGTTTTAAAGAAACCTTCAGCACGCATCGATCCCAACCAGGTTTTGCATTTGTTAATTAGGGATAATATTCATAGTAACCTTCACGGTTTGTCTCACTGCTAATGTGCCTGACGCTGACGGGTAAGATAGCCCGGGGCTTAGTACCAGCACAATGCCCTTAGGTATACTTTTATTTTACATCTGTCCTTTACACAACTACTGGTACAAAATCATCTCACCTTTCTCTCGATCTGATAGTAATTATATTATTAATAATAGCTTTTCTTAAGACTTGTGATAAAGTAAATTTTCGTGATTCAACTTTTAAAGGGAACAATGATCATGTCATTATTTAAACCTGGTCAACGTATACACTTTTATATATATACATACATACACAAACTTTGCTTTGTTTGATTTGGTGTCAATACTGGCATACACAAAACTGGAGTAGTCAATTATAGCTTTTTGTGTTGACTACATTCCCATTGTCCTAACGTCTGCCATTGTTTACACTAGCAAGAAGGGGGTGGACTGTTGGGTGGGGAAATTGGAAATTCAATTTACAATTTTTTTGTGTGCATTTTTTGTTATATCTTCATTTTATAATAATGTTGAAAAAAAAGTCACGATCGAGTAGACCCAGCTACGATGATTGTAAACCCCTCCTCCCTTCCTTAGGGTAAAAGGGGGCGGGGGGTGATGTGATAGGACAAAGAGTCGGGTATCGACCGACTAAATGGGTGGCAGGAGGGGGGCGTGCCTCCATCCCTTGGGACTGTATTCACTACTTGGAAATAATTACACCACAGCCGATCATAAGGGACATGAGGGCCATCGTACACTATAGCACCTAAATACTCATAGTATATGAAGGTTAACATTTTGCGACAGAGATTTTGTAATGAAATACTGTGTTTATTAAAACATTATAGCATTGTGTACTGGATCAACTATTCTACCGATTAAGTGAATTATCCTTTCACCTGATTTAACAGTACTTTATTAGGTTAGAAATGTATAATTATTACTGCCATCAACGTGTCGACTACTTTCTAAACATACAAATGTGCCCTCACCGAATCTTAGTACTCGTTCGTGATTTATACATACTTTGTACCCATTGTCACACATGCAGCCGAAATATGGACATTGACTGTAAGAGAGAATAGGAAAGTGGAGGCCGTGGGAATGAAGTTTATGAGGAGTATGTTAGATGATATAGTAGAGGAAGCAAAACTGAGAAGTTATGGGTATATAATGAGGATGGAAAAAGAAAGGATGCCAAAGAAAATGTTGGCAATGGAGTATATGGGGAAATGACCGCAAGGGAGTTCAATAAAGAGATGGGTGGAGCAGATAACAGAAAGTGTGCAAGTCAAAGAAGAAGAATGGAAGCAATTCAAAGAAGATTAAAGGTGGAAGGTTAGAGGAAGATGGAGGTATTTTAATAAACTGACCCATCCACAGGCTGGAAACAGTTGATGATGATGATTATAATGAGTGAAATAGGGATTAATTTGAGAAGAAATGTACCTTCATTTGCGTGAAGGTACAGTGAGAAACCGTTCAATAAAAACATCCTCAGTACACCAGACCGGGATTCAAACTCCAATCTCCCCATCACAGACAATCTAGTTCAACACAAGATGACGTGTTAGACCATGTGAACACTGATGCGGGTCTACGCAAGTTTTAAAGCTAACTTAACCTAAGACTGGAACATAAAACATCCAGCGATAGTGCAAGAATTTGTAACACTTACTTGATGTGACAAATTAATTACTAAAATATTGAATTAGCTAAGGCACTGCTGTGGTGGAACCAGAGCTCTATATACGTCTTTTTATTCCCTCCTAGAAACCAACTGCGCATTTACAAATTACCAATAAACAAACAAAGTATTTACAAGTACACGTTCTTATATAAACATATCGTGTATTTACACGCTACCTACAAATATATACCCTGATTTTGGTTGGAAGAACAGTCTAGGAAATTCAAACATATTTATTTTCAGCCAACATTGATAACATTTTAGTATATTATTTGTTTTATTTCATGTGTGTTGATAATAACTTACCTATCAAATTGACATATGTAGATTTTTGATTAATTAATATATTACAATTGTTTTAGTAACTCTAATAATTACTAAATAAATTCATTCTCATCATTCTTTTTTAAGTAGTGAGAGTCAATCCAAGTCAGTACTAAGACAATACCAAGCCTAAGCGTATGTTTGTAAAATAATACTTCAGTAAATTAACATAATGTTGCTGTCTTTAGCATCATGTATTACTACTTCCGGGACATCTAGATCTAGCTAAGCTACAGAGGTAAGGCTAAATATGGTTAAATAGTTTACAAAATGTACTCGAATTTGCGCGAAGAATGGGAAACCTTTGAAACATCCTTAATACACTTATTTGGGATTCGAAACTCAGTATCTCCGTAAACGTAAGACCAAACTTGATGAGCCTGACACTAAGTCCACATATCCACTGATGTGGTTAGTATATATATCACGATAAAAGCATCAAGGTACTGCAAACTCACAAGGTCTAATCTGTATGATTAACTAAGTAATTTATTTTAATAACAGGAAAAAGTGGGAAACATGAAATCTAATAAAAAATATAAAAAATTAGACACCATGTGAAATATTTTCAACTTAATTTGAAACTATGCTAATTTATATCAAAATAATTATCTATGTTGAATTTATGTCTGAAACGAGAGATGAACTTGTGATCAGGGAATGCCTCATGGCTCAGTCATCAATAATTGAAGAGTCGACACGACATAACCGAATAAAATATAAATTATTTGTTATCCTCCTCTAAAATGTTTGATAGCAGGTAATAATTTACTGTTAACCTGACACGTAAAATAACTCATATTACTGGACGCAAAACCTAACTCAATATCCCGTCTCAAGCTCAGAGAGTACTTGAGCGATATATAGGCTTTAACAGTGTTAACAATTTCAGTAGAGGGATATACAATATTTCAATGTTGCTATACTATAAGAGTTAGGTAAAGTGTTTCGGTGTTAATACATTATACTACAGTGATGTAGGTGACCTGGCGGTCTAGGGGTAAGGTGTCAGACTTCTATGCTGGCGGCCGGGGTTCAATCCTCGGCTCCGGAAAAGATTTATCTGATTAACAAACCCTTCCTTCACCTCTGACAAGACATCTTGTGAATGTGAGGAATGCCAGGCCTCCACCGTGGTTACATTACACATTAGCGTAAGTGCGTATAACCCGAACGGGTAGTAAGACGCGGTGCTAATAATAATAATAATAACAATAATAATAATATAGTGGTGTACAGTGTCTCGGTGTTAACACACTATACTATAGTGATGTACAGTCTAATGCCGTGTTCCTCTTTGCACGCACAAGTTCCCCAGAGGAAGAGGGAATAGCCACGCCCTAACACCCCCTCCTGACCTACTGTGTCAAGGGCAGGCAACCGGTTTATAACGAGAATGTTTGTAAAAAAAATGTTGCCTTCACTTTCATTATAGTAAGTTAATGCGTTTGATTATGCCGCGCTAGACCCTGGCACGATCCAGCACGACCATACTATGTTTGTATTTCTCTCAGTAGGGTGATTTGTTCACTTTTGATGAGAATGTTTGTGTGTTTCTTTAAAGTTATAAATTATCATACTATGCTATTAGATAAAAGTATTTTAATTTTTTTAAAGGCACAGCATCTTACTACCTATCCGGGCTATACGCAAACGTACTGATTAAACTAATGTGTTAAGGATGACGATGATGAATTTAGATGAATTGTACCTGCATTTGTCTGAAGGAAGGGTGGAAAACCTTCTGTACTTTCAACCGGGATTCTAACTCCAATTTTCTCGTAATCGGCAGTCTAGTCTACTGCGAGAGTGACGCTTTAGACCATGTGGCCACCGAAGTGAATTTCTATTTGATAGTTTAATCTTCTGATATTCGTCATTGACACCAGCCTCATGCTATACCTTATGGTTAAATTGATATATTCACCCTCCTCATCGTAGCTTATGTAATGGTAAAAACATTGCTTTCAATAATTAACATTGGAAATATATCCTGACGCCGTGCGATGGATCTAATACTATACTTCATACAGTGGTGTAATTCGGGGTGTATTGTAATATAAGATTTGAGGGGCACCAAATACACAGAGTGTACCGTTAATATTTGGGACCCACTTCAGCGGTGGATGGGAGACATAAAATAATGGGTGGAAAAAGAGTTACTCTAAACATGCATCCTATTTGAACTTTTTTTCACGTTATAATCATGTTTATAATGCAGTATTGTGGAACTGCTTACATGACCACCTTCAGCTTGAATGCAACAATTGTAATTCGATGTATTTTCGAAAGAGTGCGGTATTCTATGACACGACTGCAGGCTTACATTTAAGCCGAAGGTGGACATTTTGAACACTCCTAGAGTGTTAATCAGCTCCACTACACTGGAATACAAACATAGCTATAACTCGTAAACATGGTCAAACGGGACAAATGTTTATTAAAATTCTTTTCATTGTTTTTATGTATAATGTCCACCGCCAGGGTGGGTCCCAAATGTTACAGCAAAACTAAGTACTTGAACTCCAGGCCCCGTGAGGTAGATTTAATACTATACTTCATACAGTTGTGTGATGCGGGATGTACTTTCATCAAACACAAGGGGAACTAGGCACATCTATTTAAACTTTGGACACCGTGAGAGACTGAACTAACAAACGCATATCATCTGAGTTGGGTGTACTCTACTGTGCTCGATCTTGACTTAGGAGGTCATGGTTTAATTCGTGGTTAAGTTTATTTAGATAAATATATCTAAAATAATGTGGTTTTCCATTATTTATGCAAGTGGATGCGTTGTATTTTTGTTGAATAGTTACTAAATTTATCTTATTCCCTTAAATTTGATAATCTACTCCCTAATAGCAATAAATGTATTCAGAATAGGCATAAATTAAACCACCTGTCATAATTATTTCTGTTTTATGCGCCTGAAAGTGATATAGAGAAAGGGCAGGTTGATTAGGAATAGTGGGAGTCCACTGTACTAAGTGTCATGGGTCTAATTTAAAAAAATACATCTTATTAATTGTATAAATATAAATTTGCTGTGCAAAGGGATGGGGCCAGACACCCATGTTTGGACTATCAACCACAACGGTATCCAATTAGAACGTACTTGGGAGAGCGAGTATCCAATTACAGGCGAGGTTTGTTCTGAAAACATGGGGTGCGGACCGAGGCCAAATCCATCTGTTGCAGCTCGCATGACCGCGGTGAGCATCCAAGCAGGAGTTGGATGACGTCAGAGCTGGCATGACGAATACGGGGGAAGCCTTAACGACTACAAAATACATCAGAAGTGACACTTTTGAAAGATGATGAACATTTTTACTTGTTTTTATATTAATTTGTTTATTTAATGTGTATTTTATAAATGCCCTCTCAGTACATGACTTACAAACTAACTTGACCAAGAGCAGCAACACTTGATAAACGGAAACTGCTAGATTTGAGGAGAAAATAATAATAGCACTAATATTAGCTTATTTTAAACAGTGCCTGGTGCTTTTTAGGAATCTTACGCATTCTACGAGGAAAATAACGCACCCCTTGAGGAGCCTCACGCACCCTTTGAGAAGCCGCACGCAGACTTTGAGGGACCTCATGCCCCCTATAAGAAACTTCACACATCCTCTGAGGCACCTAACGCACCATTTGAATAGCCTCACGTACCTTTTGAGGAGCCTCACGCACCCTTTTAAGACCCAACCGTGCCCTCTGAAGAATCCCCATACACCCTCCAAAGAGCCTTTATTCCCTTCTAAGGAAACTTACACACCCTCTGAGTGGCCTCTTGGACATTAGTGTACCCCCTGACTGCTCCAAAACACTCTAATATAAGTGTCTGCCTGTAATGTTATTGGTTCATAGATACCTCAACCTCTGTGTGGAATACTATAACCCCCCTTCTCCTCCCCTGATCGATATCAAGGACTGATGGCATAATCGGCGATCACCGGAAACTTACCAGGGTGGTGGTGGGGGGAAGGTAGCACCCAGTTTGCTTGGTATGAGGCCGCTAAGTAGCCCTACATTATTCAAATGGACAGCAATTACTAAGTAATACTGGAATAACGGTCTCTAGCACATTCTGATAATGAGGTAGACCGACTTCCTTGTGCCCGAGAGCATCAAACACAAGCATAAGACCCTCTGTTTCGATTATAGCTGTTGCTGTTGGACAAATTTATGATTTGAAAACCGGTTTGTCATGCTATTAAATTAGTAAATATCTATAGGACCTGTCGTAAGAAAGAACACCCAATGATAATAAGTCAAAACATTTAATCCTTTAAGACCCCCTAGAGGTGATATTATTTCCAAATAAAGATTCAGGAGTTTGGGTCTTGGTCAGAACTGTAGTAATAGAAAATATTTTTCCCAGCTTCATATTCTGGTCCTGGCTAGAACTGAAGTACTGGAAAATGTGTTTCCGCAGATTCATATTCTATCTCCCCCCAAGGTAATTCGGGTTTCTTTAGGCTCAATGACGTGTCACTAATATCCAGCATTAGGACTCTTATCACTCTATTTCTTAGCCGGTAACGTTATCTCCCAAACTCCAGGATATCGGTTGACAAGAATATACCTTTATAGTTCTCCTTCAACACACCAGAGTGCCAGGATAGTTCTCTAACCATCCACCAAAGCACATCAAAGAGAACGCTACAAGCGCTCGATATATTAAACCCTGTATAATTACAACGCTAATAAAGAAAATCAATCCAATTAAAACGGCTCGACAAAGGACAGGAGCGGATGACTAACAGAGTCTGTGTAGTGGTATTAAAAATGCAACAGCAATTAAGTTCAACAATGGCTAGAACAAAATTACATAACTTTAGTTGTTTTGTTGAAAGGATTATTTTGGTTTCATTTCAGAAGATCTAGGCACATGGGATCATGATTTCATTCAGCCAATTTACATGTCTTCATGACTGAGTGGCAGGATAGCCAGCTACACGTAGACCTATATGGACGTTATTCAGGGAGGACAGCTTCAGTTATACCTATATGAACCTTTTACAGGGAAATCAACTAAAGACGGAACTATAATATGAGCCTTCACTGCAGTTGAGAGCTCTGAAGGGTTTATTTTAACATGCTAATCAACAACTTCAGAGGGATTTATTGGAATCACTCGGGTCGATTTTATTCATTCCACATAAACAATTTAAAATATGTTGAAAATTCACAATTCTCATCGATATAGTGGCAAGTTTTAAGACGTCCCTTTCGTGATAGACTGAATTGCCGGTTACAGGAAGGTCTAGGCTAGAACTACGGCAGTAGAGCTTTTTCTTAGCAGTTTCCCTACTCTCCCATCATAGGTGCGGGTGTACTTTCTCTAAATTCTACCTTCTTCAATATTATGCCTCGTTAATATACCTATTCGGGTATCAGACGGCTGGTGAGACATGGAACAGTCTAGATAATGTCATACAGCCCTCATTAATATAACTATTAGGATACCAGACGGCCGGTGAGACGTGTAACAGTCCAGTTTATGTCATACAGCCCTCATTAATATAAATATTAGAATACCAGACGGATGGTGAAACGTGGAACAGTCCAGTTTATATCATACAGCCCTCATTAATATAAATGTTAGGATACCAGACGGATGGTGAAACGTGGAACACTCTTGTTAGTGTCATTCAGCCCTCATTAATATAAATATTAGAATACCAGACGCCTGGTGAGACTTGAAACAGTCTTGTTAGTGTCATTCAGCCCCCATTAATATAAATATTAGGATACCATACGGATGGTGAAATGTGGAACAGTCTTGTTAGTGTCATTCAGCCCTCATTAATCAAAGAAGAGTTTATAGAAAGTGATATATGACCCTACGGAAGGAGCTACAGTGCGCACTCACACCATAAGGTCCCAGGGTTCGATCCCCCCATGGTGTTCTTGACATCTTTGTCAACTAGTAGAATATTCTCATCCGATCAAAAACCCGTTCGCTCTTTTAAAATTTGGCCACAAACACATCACCGGTAATAATAGCTCGTTTCGGGGAAATAATTAAGAGATATGTTTTGATGGGAGTGTCATTTAATTAGCTCCGGCTGGAGAACTGTGTAAACATGTTTTCTAATTAAATCCGAGCTACACCCAACAGAAGTACAATGTCCCAGTGATCCGCTGACAGATAAAGCCGTGCGCTGTGGCTGACTCTGGGAGATTACCAAAACACCCGCTCACAAACAAAAGACAACCTTCTAAATTTTTATTATTATATGTATTATTATTATTATTATTATTTATACGCTTTGTATTTGTGATATATCATACATGTCAGTGAATTAACCAAAAATGGAGTATTCAAGCCTAATATGTTTTTGAAAAGTCTGTACTTTCTAAACATTAACAAGCTATTGTCTACCTCGAATGTTCGCCTCAGGACCCGGTGTTCGTGGGTTAGAACCCAGCTGGGGTCGATGGGTTTTTTCCTTGAACGAAAAAACTTCGTAGCACAATTTCTTTCGGAGGAGAAGTAAATCCGTCGGTCCCATGTCGATTGTGACATGTAAAATAAACATGGAAGATATGTGAAAATATCTTTCCCGACATAATCGATAGGAACTTTCGCTTTCACTTATAGAAGTTCTCGTGTATTGAAATAATCCGTTGGTTCAGAAAGTACACGTTAAATACCTCAATTCAATAACATAACAAGTTATTATTAACAAGACAAAACATTTTAAAACAATTTTCTTTCCACACTATAATGATTAATTACCTTATTTAAGGCCTAATGATGAGAAAAGTAGCGTTAGATCAAGTGGATTTCCCATTTTTCGTGTAGGGGGTGAGAAATTTATTTTGTAAATCATTTCCTAAGTAATCGAGCCCAGATTCAAAGCTTATATTTCCCCATTACAGGCAATTCAGTATTTTTATAGACACATGCCTTAGACCAGTGGTATTCAAATTGGGGTACGCGTACTCCTGGGTTATGAAAATACATCTTAGGAAGTACGTAAAATGTAATATATATATATATATATATATATATATATATATATATANATATATATAATTGTATCATTTAAAACTTATCTGATAAACATAATTTGGATGTAATTTATTTTATTCATTTTAGATGTAGATTATAGAATAGGTATAACTTGCATTATCATCAACAACTTTGAGGGTACAAAGTTGAATCTTAATTATTATATCTTGGGATAAGCGCACCAATAAAGGTTGAATACCACTGCCTTATACTATGTGATAATTAATTGGTGAGGGGCTTGAACACTTTTTATTGCTGTTTGCGTTCACATTTGATTTACGAGATTAGATAGCTTGGCAGATTTTAGATTAGATGATTTTTTTAAAATGTATATCACTCAAAAATGTGGGCATGAAGATAAAGGTGTCAATATTTTCTAGTTAGGTTTGCCAATGATTAGGAAGTAATAGTTAAAATCCCGGCAAGGTATACATAGGGGGAGGAGGATTTTCTTAAGAAATACATAATCTCCCTCATTGAAAATACTCTCTCTAGTATAACGTGCATTGTTATTTAAGACAGTAGATGGTTTCCATAAAACTGAATTCTCCCTCCAGAGTAGATAGTTCCAATACACCTTAATTATCCCTTTACACTATGGATAGTTCTAACAAACTCTCCCTCATACGATGGACACACCTGAATTCTTACTGTAGCAGGTGGATAATTTCAACAACACGAGTTATTTCTATCACCGGTGGATATTTACATCACAACTGAATTCTCCCTCTATCCAATGGATAGTTCCAAAACATGTTAGTGCTTCCTTTAATTGGTGGACAATTTCAATATACCTGAATTATCTCTCTAGCCGGTGAATAGTTCCACCACACCTGCATTAGACATCATATGGGAGATAGTTCCACCACAGCTGAATATCTCTCTAGCCGGTGAATAGTTCCACCACACCTGATCTATACATCATATGGGAGATAGTTCCACCACACATGCATTAGACATTATATGGGAGATAGTTCCACCACAGCTGAATATATCTCTAGCCGGTGAATAGTTCCACCACACCTGATCTATACATCATATGGGAGATAGATCCACCACACATGCATTAGACATTATATGGGAGATAGTTCCACCACAGCTGAATATCTCTCTAGCCGGTGAATAGTTCCACCACACCTGATCTATACATCATATGGGAGAATAGTTCCACCACACCTGATCTATACATCATATGAAAGATAGTTCCGCCACAGCCGAATTATCTCGCTAGCCGGTGGATAGTTCCACCACACGTGAATTCCCCCTCAGCCGGGAAATGAGCCTCGCGATGACCCAAGCCACAATCCCACCCAACACTGAGATTGTCAACTTTGTGCAGCAGCGACTGACAGGCGCTTTTACCTTTCACAAGTTCACATGATAATTGTCGCTCCCTAGCCCTTCACAGACACCTTCTCTCCGTGGCTCTGGAGGACCCTGGTTATATCCTGGGTGTGGGATCCTACTATATAGAGAACATCACGATTGTAGGGGCTAACATAGGCCTCTAGCATCTTACACTAATATTCGTGGTCAAGCACAGCAACCAAACCCCAGGTTAGCAAGAGAGAACACACCACCTAGTGATATAATAACCGAATTCGTCCTTTTTATGTTGGGTGTTGCTCTTCAAAGTTAAGACAGTCTTCAAGAAACATTATTGGTTTGAATCCTGGGGGTATCCTTTCTCCTCAAGGTGAGGTGTAATATTATCATTATTATTATTATTTTTACTAGCAGCGCGTCTTATTACCCGTTCGGGTTATACGCAACTACGCTAATGTGTAATGGTAGGGTGATGGTGAGATGAAATGGAGGACCTACAGTTTAACGTGGAATCCGAACCACGGTGGAGGCCTAGGCATTCCTCACATTCACAAGGTGAGGTGCAATAGATTTGACCCTCACCGTCTTCGTGGTTCCAAGCGTCAATCACCCTGAGTGTTTATTAAGGCGCGGCCGAAGGAAGGGAAAGTATTTTTACAGTTTTTATAGAATTGAAATTTTTTGGCCAAAACAAATCAAATATTTCTCCAGTAGCAACATAGAGTTTAGTTTTCTGCACATGTTAATATCAACAGATCTTGAAATATCTGTCAAACGTGTCCTGTAATTTTGTCAACACGTTTTAAATAAAAAGAAAAAGTTTTGACAAAATTCCAGGACATCCTTGACATATATTCAAGATCTGTTGATATTAACATGTGCAGAAAACTAAATTCTATGTTGCTACTGGAGAAATATTTGATTTATTTTGGCAAAAAAAAAAATGTAGTGCTATAAAAACTGAAATTACTCGCGCTCCCTTCTGCCGCACCTTAACAACGCTACATATATTAATGTCCAAATAACGGTTACAAGACCCCGGGGTGGGAAACGGTGGGGTACACACTATTTTTACGTAATGTGTTTTACTACTCATATAGACTAGCCACATATTTACACCATTGAGGTAGGAGTAGGATAGAATTTAAAGGATATGTACTAGCATTTGTATGTAGGATAAATTTAAAAAATAATAAAAAACCCTAATTACATTTGACCGGGATTCGAACCTTAAGCCTCGTCACTGCCTTCAAAACCATAAAAGATGAGACTGACGCCTTTTTCCACCATTGCAGGTTCTTATATGATACACACTAGTAAAAGAGAGACCTTGGATCGAGATCCCTGTTATCGCAAATAGAAAGAGCATCCATCTACGTGACTTTCAACGGTGGGTACGCAGGCTAGTACGTCAACATCTAATTGTATGGCTTATAGTGACATATAGGTCAATGTTTGAATTCCAAACGGATGTGTTAAAGGAGATTTTCTAAATTATTTCCCATTCACCTTACATGCAATTGCTGGTACACTTAATCTAAATTATAGCTTTCTAAAACCTATTTCATAGTGCAAATAGGCAGAGAATCCGGACGGTATTTAGACGTGATACACGCGAAAGTAAAAACCACAATAAATTAAACGATAAAATGAATTTAATCTGCAGTAATGCGCTACGCACATTACCATTCCTGACATTAGGATCGCGTGTGTTGCATAAGCTGTAAGTTGCTGTCTCAGGTGGAGTTTGTCGGTATTTTGGGGTCTGACAGAGTCCTTTGTTTGGAAAGTGACCACTGATAGTTGTTCAGTGTTATTCCGCTCTATTGATTCCGTTCAGGCCTAATGAATGGAGGGTATTTGGATCGATCCCATCCTGTGTCAATACGATCTGGAATTGAAGTGTGTGCAGATATTCATCTGTGTGTATTAGAGAAGAGATCCGTGTTGTTTTTTTACTGACGGTACTGCGCTTTGTTTACTTTATCTAGGTAAATAATAGACAAAAGGATCGGTTTATGAATATGAATCGAGTACATTTTTAAACGGCCAGCAAGGGGGCTGCCGCTGGAGTGCTTTGCAGGCATCCAGAAATATTACATTATAAGAAGAGTTTTTAAAATGTGTAAATATAGTTAAAGCTTAATGTTAACCTCGGCGATTTTGGGGTAAAGTGCTCATCACAAGAACCGATGTTTGTGGGTTCAAATCGAGCTGGGGTCAATGGATTTTGCTTGAGCGATATATATCCGTAGTACAACTTCCTTCGGAGGGGAAGTAAAGCCATTGGTCCCATGTCGATTGTGGCATATTAGGGAAGCTTGGTATGTATGTGAAAATACCTTTCCCCCGAAAAATTGGTAGACCTTTCCGCTTTCGCTCATGGAAATTCTCTTGTGCTGATATAATCAGTGGGTTCAGAAAGTGCTAGTCATATACCTCAAATAAAAGAAAAGATGAAATTCAAGCCAAAGTATAAGGGAAAGGTATCAAAATATCGCTATAGGTTTTCAAACTTTACATTTTAAATTGTATAATTTTTAAAATATTCACTAAAATATGAGCTTAGTTAATTTTCAATGACTTCTCACATGAAATGTCGCAGCTCTGAGATAAAAGTAAATATGGCTAGCAATATAAATATAGCCGCCCTCAAGCAAATAAAGTAGTAACATTTTAGAAAACATTCTAAAATATGAAATAATAACAGTATAGCTGAAATAGTTCATCATGACGTATAAAACGTTTAATTTACAAACAAACAAAAATTTAATATCAGCCCTCTACTTGCAAATTAGCTTGACCTAGGATAGAATGCCTCCTAGTCCTACACACCTAGCCCTAGATTTTATTTACTCTATGACATTAGGAACTCCAATTGGGCTTGTAGTAAAATGATTTGAGGCACTGGCTGCTGACCTTGAGGTCCTGGGTTCGATTCCCAGCTGGAACCGGGGGATTTTATTTTTATCGGAAGGGGAATAGTTCCCATGGTCACCAGGGTTTGGTTAATTAGGATCCACCCCATCATATTCACTAAAATTATCCTTTCCCCTCATTCAGACATGGACAGAGCCTCCACGGAAAGGATGCACGATTAATACATTCGGGCGTCCCCCGGGGAACGGTACGTCAGTACTGGCTAATCTTTCAGCAAACTGAGTTACAGATTGATGTAGCCCAGATACGCCATTATTTAAATTAGGAACTATAAATTTTATTGTCACACTTTCAGAAGAACGTCACCTATCCCTATCTTGAGCAAGTTGTATCCACTCCACCTCATTACACCCTGTTTCTTTCAGGAACTAGAACTTACGTATTTAATAATTGGCTACAAGTAAAGGTTATTAATTGTAATATTGACGTTAACACCCCCGGAATCGAACCAACATGTCCTAGACTTGTGGTCCCTGACCACTCATTCATTGGGACGGTCAAAAAATAGTAACGGTGTTTTATTCACGCGCACCGCCTCTTGTTACCCGTTCCAACTATTGGCATATGGTGTTCAGATGTGAAAAATAGTAACGGTGTTTTATTCGCGCGCACCGCCTCTTGTTACCCGTCCCAACTATTGGCATATGGTGTTCAGATGTGAAAAATAGTGACGGTGTTGTATTCACGCGCGCCACCTCTTGTTACCCGTCCCAACTATTGGCATATGGTGTTCAGATGTTAACAATAGTGACGGTGTTTTATTCACGCGCACCGCCTCTTGTTACCCGTCCCAACTATTGGCATATGGTGTTCAGATGTTAACAATAGTGACGGTGCTTTATTCACGCGCACCGCCTCTTGTTACCCGTTCCAACTATTGGCATATGGTGCTCGAATGTGAAAAATATAAAGTTAGAGGAAATGTAACCTGCCTTCGCATTAAAATAGAGAGTGGAAAATTATTCAGGCAAAACATATTCAGCACACCCCGCCCAATTTTGGAATCGTGACCTCCATATAAAAGTCGAACAAGATGAGACTGACACCTTTATCCACGTGAACACCGATGCAAGTATATTACCTATAGTATTTTTTTAAACATTTGTTTAAATATTTGATTCTCCCATTATTACAAAGTGGTTTAAATCCCGGATTATTAATGTACACACATAGCTTTCTGACGGCGAGACGGTAAGTGCGTGTCTTGGAATGATCCAGTGGCGAGGTGAGGGATGTTTCCGGGGAACACATAACTGATAACAGTGCTACCTCTACATTTAATGTCGGTGTAGGCTAAATTAATGCTAATGCCGACACAACATCAGCATCAAATGCCGTTAATTTACCCCCGCTTACTGACTAAGTGGCGTATCTCAACACACACACACACGATACAGCTTTGTAACATTTGACGCATTGTAACTGGACACCAGCGCATTGACCACGAGAGATTGGGATAACGTATCCGACTGATCCTCCCCTGTGAAGGTATGTTATGTGCAACTCGAAGTGGAACATAATCTCGTTTGAAATATTATGATTATAGAAGTAGAACATGTTCATTACTTTTATTTTTACCGCAGATTCTTGCTACCCATTCGGGTTATCTGATAACAGAACTACTCTTGGAATGGAACATGTTATCGTTTGAAACCAAACGTCGTATGTAGTGGACATGTCCCTGTTGGAAACATAACAGAGGGATGTAATGGAACTAATCATAATCTGTATCAGTGGTCGAGTGGTCTAAGGAGTCATTATTACAATATACTGGGCTACTGGTGATGGGGACATCAAGGTTTGAATCCCGGTTAAATGTAGGGAAATATTTTTTCTAAATAGTTTTACAGTCTCCTGTCACACAAATGTGGTCACATTTCCTCTAAATTTTATCTTCCTCATCCATATTTCATTAGTATAAATATACGGATAGACCGGGCGTGTGGTGAGAAGCAGAGCACTAGAGGAGAATAAAGGATGAACTAACAGTGGCAATGTCATAGGCCAAATCAACCAGTTATAACAAGGGATAGACTTATTACAGTGGTTAGAGAATAGGCCAAATCAACCAGTTATAACAAGGGATAGACTTATTACAGTGGTTAGAGAATAGGCCAAATCAACCAGTTATAACAAGGGATAGACTTATTACAGTGGTTAGAGAATAGGCCAAATCAACCAGTTATAACAAGGGATAGACTTATTACAGTGGTTAGAGAATAGGCCAAATCAACTAGTTAAAACAAGGGATAGACCTACTACAGTGGTTAAAGAACATACCAAATCAACCAGTTATAACAAGGGATAGACCTATTACAGTGGTTAGAGAATAGGCCAAATCAACCAGTTATAACAAGGGATAGACTTATTACAGTGGTTAGAGAATAGGCCAAATCAAACCAATTATAACAAGGGATAGACTTATTACAGTGGTTAGAGAATAGGCCAAATCAACCAGTTATAGCAAGGGATAGACTTAGTGGTTAGAGAATAGGCCAAATCAACCAGTTATAGCAAGGGATAGACTTATTACAGTGGTTAGAGAATAGGCCAAAGCAACCAGTTATAACAAGGAATGTGCTTACATTGGTTATAGCATAGGCCAAATCAATCAGTTATAACAAGGGGTGTACTTACAGTGGTTATAGCATAGGCCAAATCAACCAGTTATAATAAGGGGTGTACTTACACTGGTTAGAGCACAGAACAAATCAACTAGTTATAACAAAAGATGTACTTACAGTGGTTATAGCACAGGCCAAATCAATCAGTTATAACAAGGGGTGTACTTACAGTGGTTATAGCATAGGCCAAATCAATCAGTTATAACAAGGGGTGTACTTACAGTGGTTATAGCACAGGCCAAATCAACCCGTTATAACAAGGGATGTGCTTACATTGGTTAGAGCACAGGCTAAATCAACCGGTTATAACAAGGGGTGTACTTACAGTGGTTATAGCACAGGCTAAATCAACCAGTTATAATAAGGGTGTACTTAAAGTGGTTAGAGCACAGGCTAAATCAACCAGTTATAACAAGGGATGTGCTTACATTGGTTAGAGCATAGGCCAAATCAACCAGTTATAACAAGGCGTATACTTACAGTGTTGAGGACGCGTAATGAGTGTTGGCGGCACCTGTTGCGCGACCACCTGTGTCCACCAGTAGAGGCACGTGCCAAGTGAAAGCGCCACGGCGCCGCGATACGACCAAACGACTGTCGCCATGGTAACTGCCGGCACGCGCGCCGGACCCAACTCATATATAGATGGACCCACCACGCATGCGTAAATACACACACACGTGATACTGACGGATAATCCAAGAGACCTCGATGACAGATTTTTCCAACATTGTTTCTTTGTTGTTTTTTTGGTCAGCTTATATCAGGGGACAAAGATGTCACCTCGTGTCCACTGGACTGTTGGTGGGTTATCACGGAGGTGTGATGACTGAGCCACGTTTCCAGTCACCTGCACTTCTTTTACACTTGAGCTTTGAATGGCCCACGATTTCCCCTTACAAGACTTTACAAGGCTCACTTGAGCTTTTTTATGAGTTAGGGAATTCCCCCCTTACAAGAATTTACAAATTCTACTTGAGATTTTTATGAGTTAGGGACTTTCCAACTTACAAGAGTTTACAAGGCCCACTTGAAATATTTATGTAATAGGGACTTCCCAACCTAGATATTTAACAACTTACACTTGAGCCTCATATTATCTGGGGACTTCCCAACTTACCGGAGTTAGCAAAAGTCCACTTAAGCCTCGTATGAGCTGGGGACTTCCCAACTTACAGGAGTTAGCAAGGTCCACTTGAGTCTCATATAAGCTGGGGACTTCCCAACTTACACTACTTTACAAGGTTCACTTTAGCCTCGTACTAGCTGGGGACTTCTCAACTTTACAAGAGTTAACAAGGTCAACTTGAACCTCATATGAGCTGGGGACTTTCCACTTTCAGAGCCTAATTTGAGTTGGGGACCTTTAGTTTAAAGGAATTTACAGGAGGAACACTACTGATAAGTTACAGATACAACAGATGAGAAAGAGAGGTTGGTATATTACCTAGTTAAACCGAGTTTGACCAATATTTTTTTACCCGCGTCGCTTCTAACAACCTGTCCAGGCTATTTACATATTTACAGTAGTGGAGTTGGCATGAAGAAATTATAATTTTAGAGAAAGTGAACCCGCTCTTACTTTACGCGGAGGGATGGTGAGAAACTATATAGGAAATACCATATTGTTATATATATGCTCAGGATGTTTTTATTAAATGGTTTCACTTGACCTCCACGAAAATGCAAACATATTTCCTAATCACTACGTCATTAGTATACATGTTCGGATAACTCGGATGGCTTGTAAGACGTGGATGAAGATAGCTTAAAAAATCTTAAATCAGTGGTGTTTTAAAATAAAGAAAACTATCTCCTCGTATTGTGTCTGGTATAAACTTATGAAGAGAAGCTCAGGGCAACATCGCCCTCATTAACGCCAGAGTCAAGTCAACTGTACATTCACGCGTTCACAGAGAAACAAACAAAATAAGGACATACATATTCACACGATCACCAATCACCACCCACCAATCTGCACGACCCGCTCTGTCCATCTGGCACGGGTTCACATAAATTCAGATTTGTCTGCTCTGCACCCCAATTATATGCTCGTGAGAACCAAAAAAGTAGACAACCAACCGAGTATTTTTCATCGCGCATGCGCTGTGTAAGTAGACATAGGTAAGCCCCGCTTCGAGTATGTGGAAGCGATTTAAAGCGAAGCATTAAATCGAACAGGTGTTGAGCTGAGTTGAGATGAGTCATGGAGACAAAACACTGATTAGAAATCACCCGGAGAGAACATAACCTAAATTAGATGTATTCCCTCGCAAAGAAAACATGTTGATAATCAGCTGTCCCTAGTTTGCATGGCAAAGCATCATGTGTAAATACACTGTCCTGCGAGAATGTTAATTGCTGCACCACTCTAACAGAGTCTGGTTTCGATGAACATGTGATCAAGCTAAATATGTATGAAATAAATTTCCTTAGGCATATTATTTTCCCGTAAATATATAGGTCGGATGAAGCACAAGTAAATGTAAAAACACTGAAACACATTTGCAAACACTTAGTGAGGGGCATGTAGCATCAACATTTTGAAGTATTTTAAATGTGTGTCAGTGTTTTTATTTTTCATCTCAGTTTTATCGTATTTTTTTAAGGTAGTGATGTAGGGTACGCGAGAAATGTTAAGTGTTTTTGCAGTTTTTTTAAATAGCAAAACTTTTTTCGTCAAAAGAAATAAAATTTTGCTTCAATACAAAAATATAGTTTAGTTTTATTCCCATGAGGATATAAACATTTCTGGAATATCTGTCAAGGATGTCCTGGAGTTTAATGACACATTTTCCCCTTCATTTAAAGAATTTGTCATCTGGTGCCGCTATGCTAATGACAGATATTCAACAAATGTTGATAGCACCATGTGAAGGAAATTAAACTCTGTGTTTGTACTGAAGCAATATTTTTATTTATTTTGGCCAAAAAATGTTTTGCTTTAAAAACTGCAAACATTGGCGTTTTCTAGAGCTACCTACAGCCCCACTTTAAGGTCACATTATGAAGCCAACCTAATAAATGAGCTTGTTTCTAGTTAGTTCCTTATCGGAGTGTCGATATAAACACAGCTTGTCCGTGGTTCACAGATCAATCGCTAGATGATGCGTGATCCTCACTGAAGCTCACAACTTGCTAACAGAAAATCATTAATCTCTCCCAAAATAGAACTAATTGCATAGATAAAATATACTAATTGTTATTTAATTTCATCAGTTTCCTCAAAGAAAAGTAACAAGTCATACAGAGATATTAATACGTGAAGGGAGGATCCTACGATTAGTCGCTTGATTGAACAAAGCTGTAAGTCACATCATTAAAAACCAGGTACAGTACAATGGAGGGAGTATCGTCACACAGTTATTTAGGAACATTTTCATACACACACTCGTGAAGCTGAGATTATATTTCCATTACAAACATCAGAAGTAGTTTTCCCCACTCGTATTATTTATATATTATTGCAGGTGTTATTCTATAAAATTCAACTTCTTTAGCTTGTTAAATTGGGTCTATTTAATCCTCCAATAGCGAATACTGGCAATATTCACTATTATTATCTTGTTCCCTTAGCTAGAAGATTATCTAATTTGCTGATAGAAATTATTTTTTGTTATTTTTTTTAACCATCGTGACCTATTGCCCATTCGGGCTATAGACATTATTCACCTCACCCAATCTATTGGTTTGGATTCAGAGTCATGCATTGAAACTCCTTTATCTTATCAATTTAACGTATAATTCACCCAAAAATAAAGATACCAATTTTTGTTTTTAAAAAAGGTAATAAAGTGAATAACCTGTGGCGAGGTAAACCTAACGAAGTGTATGCGTACGCATGTGTATATCGTGGGTACCGGCCCATGTGAGCCCTGGACCATGTTTAAACTTCCTGGTCACTGAGCAACCCCTACCTCACTAATACGATCAACCCCCTCTCCTTGTCAACACCAGCGGTCGCACAAAGTAACCATTTCACCGGCAGTAAACCTCCGAGGTCAGCCCGCCTAGTACCTACAGATGTGCTAGTGGGAGAGGGAGTAATAGTCCACGCCACCATTTTCATTATTGTTGTTATTACTATTATTAGATTAAGCTTATCACCCGATTAACATCAAAGCAGAGCTTTGTTTGCTACTGAAAGGTTGGCGAACAGCGATACAATTTGATGTTTGTAAAAGGTATAAAGTATAAAACATTATAAAAAAATTTGTTAAGAAAGCAAATTAAGCGGTAGGTATAGTTTAATTTAGTCCCATGTTTGTTGAAGACGGCTATTTAAATTTAATTTGTGTTAATGGGAATATTTTGATATTTCCTCCAACTTTCCCCTCTCATAACTTTTTTCGTGTGTTTAACCGTATTGACCACAGAGCTAGTGGGTTAAGAGTGGAAAAAGAATAACCTAGAAGAAATGTACCTGAATTAGCTTAGAGGGAGGTTAGAAAACTATTTAGAGAAAACAACCCTCAACACACCTAGCTGGGATTCAAAATTCACGTCACTGGAAAACCAAAAATAACCAAAATAATTAGATCTATCACCGATGTTTGATTCATGATTTAATCATTCCCTAAATTATGATTTTATTAAAAATTTGCCAATCTATTTGCCTAATTTCCAACATAAAAAATTCCTCCTTTATTCCCCTTGATTCAGCAAATTACAAAACCTTTTCGTAGTTTTTCCTAGTCACAAATTTGTTAATTATTTTTTAATATCATTGAGCACGCATGCAGAGTTTCGTGAATTACCCCTTCCCTTGCAACATTCCACAAGCCGTCACTGTTAGCTGACTGTACAGTACCTTGATGAGTTTGGCCATGGTTTTGGCGCCATGGTAGCAGGGGGGCAGACAGTCCTCAAGTCTGCCCGCTGGTAGGAAGGGCACCTGGGCACTGCTCGATGGGTAGCACCTTCTCAGCAAGCTACCAGACGTCTTGACGAACTGCCCGCGGAGCGCCGGAGAGGTTTGTACGGCCGCCCTCCGTCCCCCACAACCCCCAGGCTCACCTTCCCCCTCCTCGCTGCCACCCTCAGTTTCTTCAGTCAGAGGGCTGACTGGGCGAGTGAGCTGTCCAGGACAGAAGTTGGGGACGGGTAGTAGGAAGCTCTCCTGGAACAAACCCCGAGGTTAGCGTGTGATGTACCCCTTCTACTTGCACCCAGTTCCTCTAGCAATTCGCGTTATTAACATAGTGCCACATGGGTAGCCAGATATAATTAACACACGATATTAGAACTACCTGGGTAGAAAGACGTGGCTCAAGATATTAGAACTACCTGGGTAGAAAGACGTGGCTAACACAAGATACTAGAACTACCTAGGTGGCAAGACGTTGCTAACACAAGATACTAGAACTACCTGGGTGGCAAGACGTGGCTAATACAAGATACTAGAATTACCTGGGTAATAAGACGTGGCTAACACAATATATTAGAACTACCTGGGTAGAAAGACGTGGCTAACACAAGATATTATAACTACCTGGGTAATAAGACGTGACTCAAGATATTAGAACTACCTGGGTAGAAAGACGTGGCTCAAGATATTAGAACTACCTGGGTAGAAAGACGTGGCTAACACAAGATACTATAACTACCTGGGTAATAAGACGTGGCTAACACACGATATTAGATCTACCTGGGTGGCAAGACGTGGTTAACACAATATACTAGAACTACCTGGGTAATAAGACGCGGCTAACACAAGATACTAGAACTACCTGGGTAGAAAGACGTGGCTAACACCAGATACTATAACTACCTGGGTAGCAAGACGTGGTTAACACAAGATACTAGAACTACCTGGGTAATAAGACGTGGCTAACACACGATATTAGAACTACCTGGGTAGAAAGACGTGGCTAACACAAGATATTAGAACTACCTGGGTAATAAGACGTGGCTAACACAAGATATTAGAACTACCTGGGTAGAAAGACGTGGCTAATACAAGAGACTAGAACTACCTGGGTAATAAGACGTGGCTAACACAAGATACTAGAACTACCTAGGTGGCAAGACGTTGCTAACACAAGATACTAGAACTACCTGGGTAATAAGACGTGGCTAACACAATACACTAGAACTACCTGGGTAACAAGTCGCAGCTAACACAAGATATTAGAACTACCTGGGTAATAAGACGTGGCTAATACAAGATATTAGAACTACCTGGGTAATAAGACGTGGCTAATACAAGATATTAGAACTACCTGGGTAGCAAGACGTGGTTAACACAAGATACTAGAACTACCTGGGTAATAAGACGTGGCTAACACAAGATATTAGAACTACCTGGGTAATAAGACGTGGCTAACACAAGATACCAGAACTACCTGGGTAATAAGACGTGGCTAATACAAGATATATAGAACTACCTGGGTAATAAGACGTTGTTAATACAAGATACTAGAACTACCTGGGTGGAAAGACGTTGCTAACACAAGATACTAGAACTACCTGGGTGGCAAGACGTGGTTAACACAATATACTAGAACTACCTGGGTAGAAAGACGTGGCTAACACAAGATACTAGAACTACCTGGGTGGCAAGACGTGGTTAACACAATATACTAGAACTACCTGGGTGGCAAGACGTGGCTAATACAAGATACTAGAATTACCTGGGTAATAAGACGTGGCTAACACAAGATACTAGAACTACCTGGGTAATAAGACGTGGCTAACACAAGATACTAGAACTACCTGGGTAATAAGACGTGGCTAACACACGATATTAGAACTACCTGGGTAGAAAGACGTGGCTAACAACCAGATACTATAACTACCTGGGTAGCAAGACGTGGTTAACACAAGATACTAGAACTACCTTGGTAGAAAGACGTGGCTAATACAAGAGACTAGAACTACCTGGGTAATAAGACGTGGCTAACACAAGATACTAGAACTACCTGGGTAATAAGACGTGGCTAACACAATACACTAGAACTACCTGGGTAACAAGACGTAGCTAACACAAGATATTAGAACTACCTGTGTAATAAGACGTGGCTAACACAAGATACCAGAACTACCTGGGTAATAAGACGTGGCTAACACAATATACTAGAATTACCTGGGTATCAAGCTGTGGCTAACACAAAATACTA
The DNA here is from genome assembly GCA_901482245.1 of Timema douglasi. Classification (NCBI taxonomy): domain Eukaryota; kingdom Metazoa; phylum Arthropoda; class Insecta; order Phasmatodea; family Timematidae; genus Timema; species Timema douglasi. The sequence continues at coordinate 296,978 of CABEEJ010000057.1, forward strand.
GAACTACCTGGGTATTACGACGTGGCTAACACAAGAAACTAAAACTTCCTGGGCAACACTATGTGGTTAATATAATAAATTATAGCTATTTGGTTAACAGGACGTCGTTTCCGTAAGCCATTGAGAACTATCTGGGTAACAAGTTACAGCTTACGTAAGGAACTAGATATACCTGGTTAACAAGATGGATCTATACAGAAGTTATTAGCTAAGAATACTAAAATTACCTTAGTAGCATAAAGATTAATGTACAAATGTTAAGTTTAACATACACTGTTTGTGGAAACATGATATATTTAATCTATGATAATTTTAGGTACAACTAAATTAACAATACTATTAAATGAGGAATTTTCAATTGCTTGATTTAAATATAAAAAATAGACAATTTTGTGTTTTAATATAACATTACATGAGCCATTACACAAGATTCATCCTAAATCTCCATTGAACCAATTTAAAAATGTATATATATATAATTAGGGTTGGAGGCTTGGTGGATTTTATATTATGATTCCAATAATTTACTAGCCTATGACTTAAGGGTGAATAAAGATACACAAAATTAATTACACTTTCAGGGTTAGTGGTGGATGAAAGGCTTAGACAGGCTTTACCCCTATGGTGCTGCCCTTTTCAAGACTAATCGTGACGGAAGACGCAAGAAGTGAGAAGATGAGAGATGGAATTTAATTGGGTGACATCTGGAGAAAGGGCAGCTTTATCATTGAAGCCAACATGGCTGCCTGTATGCCTCGTGTGTTACTAGTATAGTGGCGCTTCTCTTCCCTTCTTAAAGCAGGATACCTCTTGATAATAACGGAACACCTCGGCTGGGGTTAGAACCAGATACCTACAAAGTGCAGATATTAACCTTGTCCTCGGAGATGGGCCGGAGTGTGGTGGGGTCGTCAGGTGAGAGGGGTGCAGGGGGGTGGTACTGAGTGGGGGCAGTGCTCCCAAATGGCCGCCCCCAAGATTCCTCTATCCTAAGCTGGATGCCTGCCAAGCACGCCGCCTCCTCCTTGCTGCAGTGTAGTTCCCCACCGACCACCAGGCTCAGCAACTGTCAGAAGAAACAAAAACAGACTCAATCCCCAGAATCCTCTTTGCTGCAGTGTGCTCCCACCCCCCCTCAGGCTCAGCAACTGTCAGAAGAAACAAAAACAGACTAAATCCCAAGCCTCCTCCTTGTTTTACGTACGTACCAGCCAATCTGGATTCCTTAGAGCCTATTTCAATGAGCGTATTTAGCAGCGCTGCTAACGCCCGTAGCAACGCTGCTGTCGTGCTGCCAATATTATACCCATGTTTACTTCTAAGATTTCAGTAATAAAATAACATTTTTGACCATTTTGGTTCTCCCCCCCCCCCTTCTCACCCTCACTTTAACAGATATAAATATGATTTTTATGCATTATATAAATTGCTGGTAATTACTAACGACACTTGTAAATTAATGGTGCAATATACGTAATTCACAATAGTTCAAAATAAATATCGTTGTACATTAAATCTAAATTTATTGTATTAAACTGGTAAAATCTAGAAATTGATAACATTATAATATATTTTTTAATTTACTCAAGATTCAACTTCCCCCATTCTTTCCGGTCTTTCTCTGTATTACGTAAGCATTTTGCGGACCTACCCTTACCCCTAAGCACCTTACGTAATACATAGATTTGAAATAAACTTTCTGCACAATGATTCCCATGACCTTGTTTTTTCTTGATTATTGCTGTGTTCAGATGACTTTGAATCCCAAATGGCTGATAGAATTTCTATCTCACTAATAAACAGTTCCACATCTAAGCTCTCAAAGGAGTGGGATGTAATTGTGGGAGTGTAATTGCTGTAGCCTGCTCATCAACACGGTATATCGGGTTGCCTATACGACCATGATATCAGCACTCAATACCAACACGCCTGCTAGTCATAGAGCTGTAACCTGCTCATCAACATGGTATATCGGGTTGCCTATACGACCATGATAATCAGCACTCAATACCAACACGCCTGCTAGTTATAGAGCTGTAACCTGCTCATCAACATGGTATATCGGGTTGCCTATATGACCAAGATATCAGCACTCAATACCAACACGCCTGCTAGTCACCGAGCTGTAACCTGCTCATCAACACGGTATATCGGGTTGCCTATACGACCATGATATCAGCACTCAATACCAACACGCCTGCTAGTCACCGAGCTGTAACCTGCTCATCAATAAGGTATATCGGGTTGCCTATACGACCATGATTATTAGCACTCAATACCAACACGCGTGCTAATCATAGAGCTGTAACCTGCTCATCAGAATGGTATATCGGGTTGCCTATACGACCATGATTATTAGCACTCAATACCAACACGCCTGCTAGTCATAGAGCTGTAACCTGCTCATCAACATGGTATATCGGGTTGCCTATACGACCATGATTATTAGCACTCAATACCAACACGCCTGCTAGTCATAGAGCTGTAGCCTGCTCATCAACAAGGTATATCGTGTTGCCTATACGACCATGATATCAGCACTCAATACCAACACGCCTGCTAGTCATAGAGCTGTAACCTGCTCATCAACACGGCATATCGGGTTGCCTACACTAATAATAAAGCGAATATAATACTATGCCTAAGTGGACGTCCAGACTTGGTGAGCAAGCGAGCGACTAAAATATAAAAAATAACACATTTGTTGTAAGGAGAGGTGGCCAGACTGGAGCGTGTGAGCGAGAGAGCTCGCGGGCTCGGCCTGGTACAACCTCGTTTACAGGCGCTAGGCAATATTATTTGCTACTTATGGCTTAATTTAATTGGTAAGATCATAAACAGTACATGTGTATATATATATGTAAAACTGATATGTTAAAATAATTCAATATTATAATCAAATTAGGCCGTTACAAATAATAATGTCTATTAGCGTGGTGAGAGGATGGGAAAATCACAACATTAAATCACTTATCAAAAACCACCCTCAGTTCACTAAGCCAAGATTCGAACCTTTGCCTCCTTGTCAACAACTATCAAGAGCTATTTGCTAATCCCGCGCTCGCTCGCCAGTTTGGACACCCAATCGCTCGCGCGCTTGTCGGTCTGGCCGAACCCTTACTCCTCTCAGCGCTATCATGTTTTGTTGGTTTTTGAGAGATTATTTATATGCCAACATAACTGATGTAAAGTTGTAGCTCTGCTTCTCATTGTTCACGAAGAGATGCATATGTTTGTAGTCATCCATATTTGTAATACATAACATCAACATTAAGTTTGGATCGCAGGTAGTATAAAAGGACAATAGCAGCCATTGTGGTTATGGCTGCGGATATTTAGAGAATCAATAATTGATACTTTTACACATATAGTATATTTAGCTAGACCTCCATGTGTTTCACAAAATAGCTTAACCTTGGCATTAAATTCCCAACACCATCCCCAGAAATATTGTTATATCACGTTAAAAGGACAAACATAATAGAAAATAATATTATAAGTATATATTTATATTCTACTCATCTGAAATATGAGTATTTTATTCACGCTGATAAGGTATGATTGAAGAAAGTAGGATGTATAATATGTATGCCCGTTATTTCAAGTAGGAACAGTGGGACATCATTTAGGTATAAAACATTAATTCACCCGGTTGGGATTAGAGCCCCAAGTTCACAGTCAGCAGTAAGCCAGAGTAGATGAGCCCCAAATTTTGGTATCAGGGTATAGTCTTAAACACCCAACACTACAACCAAGAATGGTATTAGCTGAGTAGAATAACGAACATAGACTGATAATAAATCATTGTAGACACCACTTAATGCATTAAATATATTGATATATATGTATTGCAACTGTCCCCTCTGTCCATTCAGCCATGGGGATGGCTCCTTGTTCGCATAGAGATGTCAGTGAGGTGACCGCCCGTGCCTATCAGCTATCAATCTGCCCGATTGATTTGTGGAACCAATAGAAGTCATGGGTAGAGTGACATCCTCGATACAAGCTTGACCCTCCTACCCTTGGTTCACCCTCTCATACAAGGGGAGAGAAGGGAAGTGACAATATTTAGACAATACAGGGGAGGGGAAAATTTATCCATACTTTTCATGATGAAACTTGATCGGGGGTGAAAAATGTAGATCTAATTTTTTGAGAAATAAAAACACTTTACGTTTTAATGAGCGATATATACGTAAAAAAACACACACAGAGATTTCCAGTAAATTAATTATTTGAACAACAACACGTTGACTTTCTCCGTAATAAAATAGCAAACCTCATGAATGTATTGTAATTTATTTTTACACCGCGATGTAGAATTGTCTGATCGATATTGGTTTTTCAAGTTTCTATACTCATAGAAATAACTGCATTGACGCAATATATATTCCAAGTTATCACACCTCAACACAATATATCCTTCAAGTTGTCACATCTAATATATCCTTCAAGTCGTATCGCCTTCACACAATATATGAGCATGTGACGGGTATCCGCTCGAACCTCTAGGAGCATACCGTCCCGTTTAGACCCAACGACTACTTCTTGTTACACAAATGATGTATATATAATTGGTAATGTATGTATGCATACTGTATACACATAGACTACTAGTACTTTGATAAGCGATTAAAACAAGGAAAATAATATAATAACTGCTTAGTTTCCACATTGAAATTATTCTAAAAACTTAAATCTAAATTAATCAAACGTTTTTCAATATGAGTCTATTCAAATTCAGACCCGCTTCGGTGGCTGAATGGTCTATGGCATCACTCTTACAGAAGACAGTCAATGATGATTGAGGTTCAAATCCTGGTTGGGTGTACTAGGAGTCGTTTTTACTAAATGGTTACACACTTTCTCTACGAAAATGAGTACATTTTCTCTAAATTATACCTTACTAATTCCTAATCCCTTAGCATATATAATATGTATGCCTATAGCCCAAATGGGTATTGAGACTATGTGAAAATATAATTAATTTCAGTTCTTATGAATTGTCCTAGCTATGGACAAAGCACTTTACCTGGAGTCATAACTCAGATAAATGATAAACTAGTAGGTACCTAGGTATCAGGATGACGTTGCACAGTGACAGTACAGCTGGTATGGAACCAGGGCCCTTAGACCTGAAGTCTACTTACTCTCAACTGTCCCTGTAAATGGACACATAAATAGTAGGTCTCCCCCTACCTATTTTTTTGCTCCCACAACTCGGTGGTAAAGTTAGTCCACAACTAACTTAGTTTATGACTCTTAAGTGGTGCAAGCAACTCTACACTTCCTCCTTACGGGGGTAATTAATTGAGTTTAAGAAACACAGCACCAAGTACCCGCAATTTCATCGGTTGAAGAGTTAAAAGGAAGG